>JACVBY030000121.1:0-77155 GCA_017589505.3 Metroxylon sagu
GTGTGACCTTTGTTTATATATTTGCACCGATTTGTCTGTGCAGTAGCACAATGGACCACCTTCGCTAATAGAAGAAACAGCAACCATAGTCAAAGAGAACAAGGAAAGCCTGTATATATATATATATATATATATATATATATATATATATAGAGAGAGAGAGAGAGAGAGAGAGAGAGAGAGAGGGGGGGGGAGAATATAGACAAAGATGAAAGAGAAAGGAGGGCAAATAGGAGGATAGCGTAAAATAGAAGGTATTGATTTGTTTGGCATGCGAAGGGGAGAGCAGCATGGAGAAAGATGTTGTACCTACAACTAGTAGCATGGTTGATTAAGTAGAGCAGAGAAGGTGGGAATCCGAAGAGCAAGTCATTAGTGCAGCAGCAACCATCATGCCTGCAACAATGATACAACGAGACAAGGCAAAGGCAAGAGCGAAGGCAAAGGCAAAGCTTCTACAAAAGCAAAGAAGGCACGCCGAGGCAAAAGAAGGCGAACCTAATGCCCACCGTTTCCCCCGACCTACCAGTCATCTCATGGCAAAGTTACCTTGCCATTACTAATGCATAATTAATTCCATGAAGCTTATTGGTGGATATTTAACACCAGCCCTTCTTTGCCCTCTCAAATCCTTATTTTTTTTCTCTCCCAAGTTGTTAGATGGACATGACGAACTTGGAAAACTTTGTGTAAAGTTGAGGGGAACCGAGGATCACCAATAGACAAGAAGGATTTGGGCCATCCTCATGGGCGACAACGATGGCTAGCCAGTTTGCTTGTGGCAAAAGGGGCCAGCCCGACTCCCGATCTCTCAGTCATACATTGTCCGAAACTAGGTCATTCAAAGTGTAAAATCGAGTCTTCGTCGCTATTAAGAAGCCTTTGTTATAGGCTTAAAAGAATAAAAAATTATTTCTATAATTTTTTTTTTTAATGATGTTTGATATGAAGTTAATTTGTTTTTTTTTTTTTTTTTTATAAAAGAAGAATAGTTTCTCTTCATTGATTCCATAAATTATTGACCAATAGGTTAACATAACTCAAGATAAAAATCATTTAGAAAATAAAAAAATATGAAATATTAGGATTAACAAGATTTTAAATAAGTTCATTATCTTCTGATTTTCTTCTTTTTTTTTTTTTAAATTAATCTCGTTTTAAATACTTAGTTAATAAGAAAAATTTTTATATTCTTCTGATTTGTATCGAAAAATATTATTTTTATATATTTTTATGTTTTTTTTTTTTTTTATAATTTGGTATCAAAAGTAACCTAAGTGTGAATGATACGTTGATGGAAGCCAAAAAGGTTCGCTTGGTAAAGTTCCGATGCAAAAGGATCGAGTTAGAATACGGGGGCACGTTACATTTTGTTTGTTATTGCACGCATTTTATGATGGCTGCGGTGGCACGGTGATTTTGACTCGAAGCAGGCCAGGAGGGCACCTCATTAAAAGAGTGATCCCTCGCCCGGAGGCAAACGGTCTCATCCGTACGAGCCCGGTTTGCGTGGGGCCGCAATCGTGGGCTACGCTATGTGTTGTACCCTTCGCCTTAACTTTTCAGTGCTTCGGTTGCTCTCCTCTGTTGTCGCATGTTCCATCAAATAATTTTACTCTGTGTTGTCGCGTGGTCCATCAAATAATTTTGAAAACCATCAAATAATTTTACTCTGTCCATCAAATAATTTTGAAAACCATCTACTTTGTAAGGAGACCAAATTCTTTTACTCTGTGTTGTCGCATGGTCCACCAAATAATTTTGAAAACTATCTATTTTATAAGAAAACCAAATAATTTTACTGTGTTGTTGCAAGGTCCATCAAATAATTTTGAAAACCATCTATTTTGTACGGAAACCATCATTCCATTTATGATTTTGATTATATTAATCATATTTCTTTAGGATTGTCTCTATTAAGCTATATTATTGAATTATCATTTTTGCAAGTAAGTCGCGTTGATCCTTATCATTTGAAGCTTATGTTTCTTGCTCTCGCTAGGTACAAATTTGTTTAGATCAATGCATGCCTTATATATATATATATATATTTGAAGGTTATGGCTGAGACTTTATCAACAGAAATTAAATTTTCTGGAGCTGTCTTACTTATGAAAAGGGAATGCAGACCAGGCAAGGGTTGTTTGATGTTTGCAAGACTTTTATCGTAACAAAAATCTAAAAAAAAAAAATAAAGTTTATCTTTTAAATTTTAAATTTTTATTTAAATTTTATTTAAATTTTTAAACATTTAGTACTAATGATTTAATTTTTTATATTTTAAAAATATTATATTCCTAATATTTCATTATATGAAATCAGTTAAAATAGATAAAATAGTTACCGTATCATTCAATCAACTAGTTAATGTATTCACATCAAGATAACATTAGTTTCATTAATTTTAACTAACTCTTGTAATATAAAGTTAGGAATATAATTTTTTAAAAATATAAAAAATTAAATTATAATAATTAAAAATTTGAAGATAAAAAAATTTTGAGTGAAAGTTAGAACGGTCAAAAGCATATTTTAGCCTAACAAAAGAAAGGCCAATCTGTGAAGCGTGCATATGCCGATCTTTTTAATACTGTGTGAATATTTAGCACAGTGGTTTTTAAATGATATTGTTTGTTTATAAAGAGTGTCATTGTGTTGGATTGGTGGTAGGCTGAAAAATGGCGAAGGTCACATGAGTGGAATTGCAATCAGCTTTTTTCTTTTTTAATATATAGATAGGTATGAGCTGGGATCTATGAAGTTTTTTCAAAGAATTTGTTGGTAATCTCTGATGGTTAAGTTTCATTCATGTTTTGAAAGGGCAGTTAGGTATGCTTTATGAGTTAGCAAGGAGGATTTTTCGGCGAGAAGAGTTAGCAAGCAGGTTAGGTAGGTAGTCAAAGTCGCTGACAACCAGCTAATTTAGCTCAGTTACTGATTAAACCTAAAAGTCCAGTAGAAGATGAAGTAGACCAACCCAAACTCGACTCTAGCCATTCTTTTACCACGCCTACTCACTCATCAACCTTAGTTCTGTCCCCTTAAGAAAAGCTTCATCATCCGAATCAAAATGAGCATCAGGCCGCCTCCAATTCTTTCCATGCCAAAGTCAAGCTGACCAGTATTTACCTTTTTTTTTCTTGAATTTGTAAAGCCCAGCTTGATTCAATCATGGCATGCCATTTTGATTTAGCATCTTTTCTTTTGAGCAATTTGGTGCTGCTCCTTTCAGCACTTTATACCGTGAATATTGTACGTAACCCCCGGTTGTTTTGACTCTACGATATTCAGAAATTAAGTAATCAAGTAATGTGCAATATGCTGCAGTATAAATCATAAAATTATAATCTATTTCATTTAGAATTATCTAAGTTAATACTTTTCTCTTTTTATTTTATATATTGTTATTATATTTTTCTCTTTTTAAGGAACGAAAGCAGCTTAAAGTATGTTTGACATTCTAAATCTTAAATTTTTGGACCGAGATAGCTAGAAGTAGCTGCATGTTTTACTTTAGACTTATGAACAACAAGCTTTTAAGAAGGATTAAATCTCATAAAACAAATAATTTAGCTAAATTACGTTTGGCACAATAAAATAAGGTAAGGAATTTATCAAAAGAGTGATATTCTATCTTATCATTCATCTCCCTTTAACTATACTAATATTCAATTCTAGGTCACTACCATTTGACAGGAAATTAAACAAAGTTTCCAGATGCCCACTGTCAAAGTCCGCACACGGTGCAGTGCATCGACGGCTACTGTCTTGTATTTTCCTTCTTTATTATTTGTCTCGCATATCTCGAGGGAGGAAAATGATGGCCAGGCTTGCGTGGCATAGAGATCAGGCCTATATAAAATAATATTTTCACCTGCTTTATATGTAAATATATAATTTCATGGGCTTTTCAGATGATGTTAAGTCGATGGAAAGCGACAGCAGTCATCTCAATATTCTAAGTCCAGCTAGCTAATCAATTCTCCATCAGAGACAGTGTTCTTAAAACCATGGATCGATTTCCCCGTCAGAAACAGCGTTCCGATGCAAAACTGTGGACTTGATTGAAGCTGTCAAGCCAACTGAACGGAGGCAGCCATGCCTCGTACTTCTGAGAAGCTTTGGGTTAAAAAAATAAAAAATTAAAATACTGGCGTAGCCTTCCAACTTTTATTGCTTTACAAAACAACAACCACTTGGTCCTGAGGTGCTTCTGTTGCTCTCGCTCTCACCGTTACTTTTTCTGCAAGTAGCCTGTGCTGCGCTAGGCTCCACTTTTTGTCCGGTATGGCAGCCACCGTTCGGGGCCCTTTGCTTCCGATTCCCAGCGGCCGGCTAGTTGATGCACTGATTCATTTGTCCAGCCTAGCATTCAGTGCGGGTGGGAGGCTGTCCGCCCACTTGGCCACTCAAGCCTGCTCCGAGACTCGGTCCGCCGATACGGTGGTGGTTAGGACGGCTGTAGGACTCGCCCCGGTAATCTTTAGGGGTTTGTTTCGGATCCACCGAGGACCAAAACGAGTGATAAGTTCTGAGCAGGGGGGGGGGGGGGGGTGTGCGCTTTTTCTCCCTCTTCTCGGGCTTGGTCAAGGATTTTTCCAGTTTTTGGCAGATGAGAGTTAGGATAGCATCGTTGTCTCGTCTTTAGGCCCCAAAATAAATGGCAAACGTGCTTTTTTTTTTTTTTTGACTCTGGAATCGCCAATTCTTGACCGTTGTTTAATTTGATGAACCCAGGTGATCTTCGGTTTGCACCTGAATTTGAGAGGGTATGGTTCCCAATTATGACTACTTAAATTGGCACGGCAACAAGTCTCACGCCACACGAAGAGAGAGGGGCAGCATGTGAGTGAGACCCTGCCATCACGACCGTCATATCACTCAGAGATTGCCATGATTAAAAAACCAGTACGAATTGGAGAGGATCCGAACTCAAAGTTAGATTGGTGGTTCCTTGGATCTCATGAAACCAGAGTTTATCTGTAAATTTTATATCTCACCTCCATTCTCTAATATGGCCACAATATTTTCTAATTAATAAAAAGGTAACCACAAAATTGGGAGTAATTTTGTCTTTTCATCCGAATGTATTTTAACCGTTATGCTAGCTGTATTATGGTACCACCGGGTATTATAGTAGAAAACAGTTACCCCCCAACTTTATTCTAGCATTGGGTATATCCATCGAAGACGACAGTTTAACATCTTTAGCTATCCCCCTTCGGAACGAGATCCAAACAAAATTCAAAATAAGCTGTTTGGAAACGAGGAAATTCATGGTGGAAGCTTGCTATTGCTAGACTGATCCAAGTTTTGGCCAAGGGGCTCCTGCGATCACATAGCTTCAATGCTGCGTGAGTTTCATATGATTTATGAGTAAGGCTTGCACAGTGTTTAGGAGGGCGGAAAGCAGGTTAAGCTCCCTGAGATTTAATAGGCTCGGATTCAATTATGCACAGCAAATGTACAAAATTTAGGTCCATGGCCTGGCCTAGGCATGAGTCCTAAACTAAAACTTGAACGCCGCAAGCATTGGTTTTGAATTATAGTAGAAAGAGCAATATTTCACACCCTCTCGTCTGAAAGTATCCCAACTAGACTAGATTATATTTTAAGGACGCAAGGACAGTTGGGCTTCATGTCATGGAAAGGGCCTGGCTAGGTCTTGACAAGAAAATTTCTCAGTTTGTCCAACTTGCCTGCCTCAACTGATATACATATCCCATCCTACTTATATGTTCGTTTCAGGATCTTTGTTTCTGTCATTAATATCATCATTGCCCAACAAGGTGATTACCAAAGATTCCAGACTCATCGTCATTTATAATTTTTCTTTAAACCACCAAAAGTTTGATCAACACCTATAAATCCGTTTCTGCTAATTTGTTTTATATAATAAGCTCAAGAAAGCAGATCGATCACGCTACCAATGCCGACTCAATAACAAAATTAACAAGGGCAAAGGGCAAATATTAGCAGGGCAACCGGTGGTGAAAAAAAAGCTCCAGCTATTGAAAATGAACGCTAATGTGATGTTCCTACGGCAGCAAAGCACAGAAAGCAAAGCTACGGTGCCTTTTTTTTAGCTCATCTCCTGCAAGGAGCACTTACAGCCAACACCTAAATAATTTAAATTGGGATGAGATTTCTTGAAGCCATGGGGGCTTTGTTTCGGTGAAAATTCCGGTCTCGCCCCTTCCACAAAATTGGATTTCATACTGAATCACTGATTTTTATAATCAATGGAGGATATGAAGGGGAAGACATCTTTCTCCATCGCAATAGCGTGATCATCCTAAATCCATGGAAACCCTGTGAACCAAGGCTACACTCAAGTGGTCACACCCCTACACCTAGCAATCATAGATTACTTCACAAATATTTACATGTAAACCACGCTAAAATTGCTCGTAGACAGTGAAAAACCAAAGCTAGAATAAGCGTATGAGCTTTGATCCAGCACACGACCAAGAGAAACATAGAATCCATGGGATTCAAGCAGAATTTGAGGGATCATTTTTATCCAAACGATTCATCACCTTCTTCCAGTTCAGAATCCAATACAAATGTACTAACGTAAAAATTTTCTTAGCACAGTACAATGTAAGTTATAATGGTCAGATAAAAAATATAGAACCGTACCAAACTTCGTCCTAATACAAAGGATATCATTCCAGTAAACCCAACTCCAAGACTTGCCTTAAGCCACAGAATTGTTCTAACATCAATTATATAATAAATTTCTCACTTGTCAAATCTGTTTGCTCATTTTAAGTCAAGGTGCAGCAATCTTGGTCACAATTCATCCTCTCTTTACTGGCCTCTGCACATAAGATTTGTTTGGATCTTCTGTTTTGAGCTTCGGGGGCCGAATCTCTCCCTTTTTACCCTAGAGAACAAGATGCAAGATTTTTTTCTTTCAGAATTTCCACCATGCCTGTCATAAATTTATCCACGGTCACTATGCAAAATCTTTCTTACCTTCTTTCCAGTCTTCATGAAATCTCTCCAGCTGGAAACCTGTGAATACCACTAAATCAGATAAATGAAAAGAATATGAAAGAGAAGGGTATAGCACAAGTTCCAGACTCTACCATGATTACTAGCTTTGTTATTTTCAAATTTAAATAAAATGTTAATGGAAGATCCAAGGAAAACAGTGATATGACAGTGAACAAACAAAACACAATACATACGATATGTGAACTTGGTCAATATAATTTGTTGGGCACAAGAATGGGGGTGGGGAAAGCAACAAGGACATCATGCATTAAGGACTAAACATATCAGGTTTGCCAGCATCTAAGCTCAAGCAAACTTCATTAAGCAACCTCTCAAAAAAGAGTCTATTGACAGGAAAGCAGAAGTGCTTCTTGCAAGTGCCAAAATTGTAATGCAAATTTCCCAAATTCATCAATAATCCTAATTCTAGCAAAGCTTTCACAGTATGATGCGGCAACCTAAGTTTCTGCATGTTGCAAGCCGTAATTTGTTAAAAATCCAAATATTGCATTCAATGGCATGATTCAAAAGACGAAGAAGAAGAAGAAGGTGCATTATGAGAAGACTTGCATCAGAATTTAGCCAATTTAGAATTTCACAGGTAATGCCAATCTCAACATGAAAATAAGCAACCTTGGACCCATTGATCATGAGAGCACCACATTATTTTTAAAAATATCTATCTATCTAATTAGAAGGTTAATCTGAGAAGATGGCCTCTCTAATCTATGGCCAAAGATAATATATGGTATTGTGTCAGGACTAAAAGCAAAAAGCATTATTCTATGCATATAAAACTTGGTTCAATTCCTATCAATGATCCAACCTGTAAACATGTTTTCTCCTCGAGTTTTAATCACAACTATTATCCTAAGAATGCTTCCTCTAGTCTAGGTTACACATGTCCATGCCATCTCAATCAGTGTTCACTAATACTGGTCAAAACCATAACCTTTGTTTATGCTCTGGTTATTAATGAACTCTTCTTGCTCAAACAGCTAGCTTCATCAACACAATATTTATATTATGTGAATGAACTCTCCCATTCAATATTTTGTCAAAAACAAATAAACATTATCTTCTCAAACTCTTAATTTCATGTAGTTTTTTAACCAATCAACCAGTATACCCCCTCCCTTCTTTGTGGAATTTCTTTGTGATGCTTTTGCAGTGCCTTGCAACTCCCTGATCAAATCTCATCAATGAGATAATCTCTTGTAGCACATATTTATGCATGGTCTATGGATGTCTCCTTGGATACTCCTCGGATTTACTTGTCATAGATGGGCAATTTACCATCACAGCTCCTGTAGATCCTGATCTCATTTAGTGCAACTAAAAACTGAACAGCTGCAAGACTAACAATCCTTACAAGAAAATTTAAATAGACAGTTATGCTTTATCAGGGGGTTCAGCTGCCATGTCAGCACATAATGAGGTGTAAATAGCAATATTTTTGATAGAATTTTTCATATTTTTGGTCACAGTTAAATGCTTTTATATTGTTTTATTTCTGAATTGGGCTGTTGACATCACTCCCTTTAATAAGTGGATACAAGAAATGTTACTTAAGCATTGCAATGACTCTAAAACTATATATATATATATATATATATATATATATATATATATATATAAGGGAGTCTCATCCATTGAAAAATCATATATTTTAGGATTCCCTAATGCTCTATCTCTTTTAAATATTCACCAAAAATACATACACATACCGTGACCATTATATTGAACATGGCAATTTTTAGTCCATATGAATTATCCATGCAGCTCATGTTTTTTAAAACACCACATATTTCCGTCCTATATTTGCTACAGGTTTCACCACCAAACGTATACTGTAAATTGAAGAAAAATCTTGTCAATTGACAGCTCTTGGGACTTCCACTGATTCCATGTTATGTTGCTTCTTGTAAGTAATTTTCATATATCCTCCCAAGTGCCAAAGGTTACATCCTTTGAATATTAAAAGAAGAGAGCGTGAACAAGCATTCAACAGAATATTCAACTCTATATTTTACATTATTTCCCATGGAAGGCATCTCTCATATTGCTAAGCACAATTTTAGTACAAACAACCATATTTTAAGTACTTATGAAAGCCAAAATGTTCAGGAAAAGTAACATTCCACATGTTCAAGATATAGAATAGTTCTATTAAAAAATTAATAAGAGAAATCTCAGACATTATAAGATGTAGAGTTCCCTTTGTAGACTGTAGCCCTAACATTTAGCAAAATAAGCAAGCTCTTAAATATCATCATTAACGAAAAATTGATACCGATAAATAGAAGAAGGCATAAGTAGTCACTGTAAGCTGACATAGGTGGACCTGAGATTCTAATTGCATCAGATGTAGGAATAAAAAGTGGGAAAGAAGACAGAGAGACTCTTAAAAGTGATCATATAGGCAGTTCATATAAAAGATTTGTTCATAATTAGACTGAATGAAAAAAGTAAACATATGATACATGAATAATTATGTATGTGCTTGAAAGCAAGACAACGACAAGATAAACTAGTTCAATCGAGGCTAGCATGAAGTCCCTGTGGTACTTAGCAATGGTTGTAAATCCCCTAAAACTATAACAAACATATGAAAGTTTTGATGACCATTTAGAATAATAAATTTGCACGCTCCTGGTTTCTACTAATTGCAAGATGAGTTTAATAAAATTGTTTACAAGAAGAAACCTGTTAAAGAAAAAAAAATAGAAAGCAATCATACCCGCTGATCTCTTGTTTCTTCCCACTGTTCCTCGTGCTCACGCTTCCTTTTCCACATCTCCTTAGTATCCTCTTCATCCTTCTTCAATCTTCCTTCCTCTTCCGATATCTACTCAATATAGAATTGCATTTTGAAGATGTTTAATGATCCACTAATTATTGTTAGTTGCTAATGCAATGAGGAAAATAAACACTGAAATAAGGTTTCAGCAGACCCTCATTTGCATCTTTCTCCGACGCCACTCTTTCTGAGTTAAAACTTCACGCACTTTCATTTTCAACTGCTGCTGGAATTCTTCTGATTGCTCATACTGCTGCTCATATTTTCCCTACATATAGCAGTCAGAAATTTCTTCAGTCAAAGTTTAAGTATAATCTTATTCTCTTGTTCACCCTTTCCAAAGTAATATTTAGAGGAAAAGAATAAGCAAGATCAAACATTAAGTGTCAGAAACATGTTTTATTTATGTATTTCCTGTGCACATAAAACTTCAATTTAATCCAGACATATGCTTGCATCAGGAGGGAAAAAAAATTAACAGTAAAAGAGAAAAAGGAATTAAATGACACTGGCAAAATGTATATGCCATATTAACATCATTAGATTTATATAGACACTTCCCATAATCAACACTAATTAATACTCCTACTTTAGCAACCTGATGGCATTGATTGTCTATCAATATGTTGCATATTCAACTAATCATAGCTTCATATATAGTAAACACTCAAATGCCACATGAAAATCAACACTTCAATACATGATATATGCATGTCTAGAGAATGCATGTAATTTACATATTACAGGAATGACATATATAGCACACAGAACTATTCCTAAGCACTCACGATTTTATGAACATTTTGAATAATTAGTCTTGTTGATGATGATGACTTGTGGAAGCAATACAGATGCTGCAACAATAGAGCTAGTTCTGAATATTTTCAGACAAAACTCAATTGTATCCTCTAAATGGCAGTTGGATAGATTAGGCAATCTCAGGCAATCATCCTGAGAAGTTGCAAAGATGCCAGGTGATAGACTTAACAAAATGTCTACTAATTAATTTTTGAGACAAGTAATTCATTGATGCTATCAGATTTTTGTACCATCCTCAAAATTAAGAATTTCAAAAACCTTAACACATGCACAGCATCTTAGCTCAGGTGATAGAGATTGTTTTCTAAGCCATCAATCTTACTGGAAGCTTGAGCTCAAATATAGAGTTTTAAATAAAAGATCTATCACAGTCACTCTATCAAATATTAAATTTGTTCCATAGTACAAGCTGGTTGCACCACAGGCTGAGGTAGACTCTTTCAAAAATGTGAAAATTTAACTCCATGTTCAATCCTACAAAGCTAATTAAAATTAAAAAGTTAATCCTTGAAGAAGGAAACTATGGACTAAGAAATAACGGTTCCCCAAAATCATAAAGCACATTCGTTTTAGGTTCATATGATAATTAATTACAAATATAGAGTGCTCCAAGGACAAAAAAAAGAACAAATGACTTTATTCTATATTCAACTCTGAATATCAAGTAGGCTGATTAAGAACTAAGTACCATGACAATCAATAAACAAAAGGATCAAAAACATTTTAATTTCTAAGGGTTAATATTCAATCAACTTATAACAAGAAGCAAAATTTTCAAGCTTCAACATCAAATACATCAATAAAGGAAAAAATATGTTTAAAAAAATTGCTTGATATAAATGCTATATCTCAGAGATATGGCATAAAATGCATGAAACACCTCACTTTACCTCATCAACCAGTGCTTTTATTTTAGAAGCATTGTCTTTCTTCATCTGTTTCTTCCTCTGCATCCTTAGTTCTTCTACGGTTCATAATCAAGAAGTGTACATTGTTTCAACATTAGGACACCATGCAAATCCAGTCGTTCTTGTGGTATAAAGAAAATAAATAGAGGATACCCAAAAATCAATTCCAAATATGGCACTTGATGATGATAAAGCATATCAGTACTTGGCAAAAATGATAAGAAGTAATTCCAAAAGTGAAATTCAAAACCACTAATCCAAGGGACACATTATGACAAGCATGAAAAAATCATCTCCAGTTGCTGATAAATCATATCAGTATATGATAAGAAGCATTTCCAAAAGTGAAATTCAAAACCACTGATCCAAGGGACACATTATGAAAAGCAAGAAAAAATCATCTCCAGTATCTGACAAAGCATATCAGTACTTCGCAAACATGATCAGAAGCATTTCCAAAAGTGAAATTCAAAACCGCTAATCCAAGGGACACATTATGACAAGCAAGAAAAAATCATCTCCAATTGGAATAAATTGCATCTTTGTTTAGTATGCCAAGCATACCAATTATAGCATGGACATTATACAAGAGAATGAAGCAACATTGCCTTAAAGGCAAAAATATTTTACCAAGGTGGTATGCAATTGTGAATGGAAATCTAGTACATCAGCTGGGTCATCACTGAAATAAGAACTTTACCTTTTAAAAGAAGACACGACAATTCCAAAAAAATTATCTAATGACTAGACAGTCTTAGAACAATGTAATGAAATTGCTAGCAGAACAGAAAATATATAACCAAAGGAGAAGAAAGCAGCACAAGCATGTAGATCTGCAAACCTTTTGCAGCATTTATTTCACCAAGAAGGTATTCCCTTTCCTGTGAATCGAGTAGTAACTGCTGGGCTTTTGCCAGTGCTGTTGGGAGAAAAAATTTAATCATAAGCAGCACTTTAAACAAGAAGAAGAAAGGAACTGACCGGCAGTCGCTAAAAAAGCTTCTAAACAATTTAAGGATAGAAAAAAAAAGAAGAACGCATTAGCCATCACATATTTGCATCATATAAAGCCGTATACTTTGGAGCATGGTGTTGTTTGATGAAGAAAGTTGAAAAATACTGAGCTCTTAGCCACAGATTTCTAATGTTTTCATTAAAATGTACCGAACATCAGTGGCAGAAGAAGAAATGATTGCAGGCCTCATGCTTTCAAAAGAAAAGATGAACAAGCTTCATGTAAAATGCCATCAATATATAATATAGATTTATTATGCTTTACAGTTTACTCAATCAACAGTTAACTGCAAAGATAAAGGTAGATGAAGAAAGCATCTAGTAGAAGACCAATACATATTAAGTCAGTGCTGGTTGAGGAAAATATGGATGTGTTGAATGCTTGTTCATGGCAAGTAAGATTGGAGGAAAGAACGAAGGAGCATCCCTGGGAGCAGATCCACGGACTGATGATTGTTTGCGAATTTCCATAAACAGGAAATCACAAAAAAATGATTATATGCAAGGTCTTAAAAAGTGGCCACAGCGTCATAGCAGCTGGGGTAACATGTAACACATAGGTTCTGTGTGGGTGCATATGCAGGCAGTATACATGCAGTGGGTACCTTGCAATTATATTTCCTATGCAGGCAGTATATATGCAGTGGGTGCCTCGCAATTGTGTTTCCTAAAAAATAGAATTCACACGAATAGATAGAAATAAGCAGAAAATCAGAATTAAATAAGAAAAAAAAAGTTTACACTTATTTAAGAGCCTACTTCAGAAGAAACTAAGATGTTAAGCTAAAAAAGTAACATGCCCGGATGAACCATAATCAAATATTAAGTCACCCAAGCAACAGACAAATCTACCTATTACTAAATAATGAACAATCCAAATACAAGCTACAAAAATGCATGACTTATAACTAAGTTTAAAGTACCCATCGAATAAATAAAGCATATAGTCTATAACCTACTAATCTTCAAAAAGCCACTGTAAAGTCAATGCGGAAGTAACTTGTTAGACAGTCATTGATCATTATCAAAACCCATAAATATTTGGGTGGCACGTGCATGATATGGGTATCTAGCAGGGCATTGTGCCTTGTGAATGCCAGAACAATCAGGATAAACATGAACATATGCTGCCACATGGACTCTATGGAACATAGGTTAGCATCTGCTTTTCTATAATTTTCGTGTTTTAGGTTTGCTGACTGGTGAGGATTTCCAGAACAGGTCCAAGCAAATCGACCAAGCTGTACAACTCATTATTTTAGCTTATCCACAGATCCATCTAATAAAAGTTGACAACCAAATACTCCTTATAAGGAAAAAAAGAATATTTACACCTGGTGACTTAAATTTCATGTTGGGAGAATTTAAAAAGAAGATGAGAAGGTACATGACAAAAACGGCTTTGGAGATAGGAACATTATGGAGGATCCAATACTTTAGTTCCTATGGACCTATTATGCCAAATAATTCTTCCAAAAATCAGGTCACTCTAGAAAGTGGATTGAATGCATAAAATAAATTATTTTCTTCATAAGAAAAGAGAGATAGCATGAAAAAAATTCTAAGGCAATGTCTGGAGAGAAGCTAACCATACCAATATAAACTAGTTGTTACAAATGCATATATTCAGATCAAAAGGGAGAAACCATAAAATGACCTACCATAAGGAGAAATTAAATAGAAAGGGAAAATGATTGTTTATTAGCAAAAAAAATTGAAACAAGGGAATATAGTTGACAACTGAAACATGAATGTTATCTGCATAAGATGCGAAGTACCAAGGAGATGGAAAAGCCTCGAAGCTAGCTCACTCTGCAAATAAGAGGGAAGAAGACAATAAAAGAGAGCAATAAAGAAGAGACAGGGCTAGGAAAAGGAGAGGAAGAAAACAAAAGAAGAGATAGTGGTGTCTGACTTGATGTAGTTATTTAGTCCATTTCATGCACTTAAACACTAATTTTGTCATTTTCCTTTTCTGTGCACAGACAACCCAACTTGCTGACAATTGCCATACTTCACATCCCCATGCATTGTATTTGTTTAACTGAGAAGTGAGCATACGTGTATGATTTTGAGGTTATTTGAATTCTTCAAAGTGGTCATGCAACAAATTCATGACTTAAGTGAGTCCACCGAATTGGTATTTAAAACAATGAGTCTAGAATAGAATTACAGAGGTTATACAAAGGAGTGAAATGAAACAAATATTCGATTGAAATAACATCCAAAGGCTGAGATAAAATCATGGGATGTAACTTCTAAATTCGTCTATTCCAGACCAAATAAACATATGCACAGTACTCCAAAAAAAGCATGAGCAGGAAACAAATCATTTAAAAACATCACATCTCATGATAGGAGCTTAAGAGGAAAACTTTGATGCTAAGATTTACACTAACACAATTATATAAAGGACAAACAGCAGTAAAAACAGCTTCAGGATAGCAAAAAAAGCGAGCAACCATAAGAAGGGGGAAAAACTACAGAAAACAACAGGTTGAAGAAGCAAGTGGTCTGAAAAAACTAAACAGAGGATGTAAGAAAGGAAAAAAGGATTGCAAGAATACTTACCAATGAAGAAGAATACAGACATCAAGCTTAATTGTTATCCACATGAAAAGAGACATAGAAAGACAGATAAACCTCGAAGTTTGTTCAAGATGTCATTGCATTTGGTTTAAGTCTTATTACAATTTAAGTCATAAGGCTTTAACTCTTTAAAGATATTTCTCTAATACCTACAACGAACTAATGTTTAAGTTGGACAAAACCACTGAGACTTACTTGGCCTATGCCCATTCCATCACCATTTAAGTGATGGATTTGGCCAACACCCACATCATAGGCTAAAATTCACCTCACATAGGATAAAGAAGTACATGGCGGTGTTACATGGAAGACTAAAGCAGGAGTGTGAGCATGCTAATGATCCTGCTAACTCATACATGCTCAGCAAGACAGTCCAAATTTTAAGCACAAATATCTTTTCATATCATAAAGAATGTTCTAGGCTGAAAGACAAAGGGTTTGGGAAACTATGATTTTTTGCCCCCATAAAGAAGCTTGAGTAGCTAACACAAAAGCTTGAGTCATAAGTGAACCAGAGTGGGCATTGATATCATAGTGGGTTCACATATATTTATAGTCAAGCACCAAGAAGCATGCCTACATGGGAAAGCACCATATCAACATCTAAGAAAAAGGCTTTAATAGAGCAGGTGGAAAGAGGATGGGTGTGATTAGGATAATGTCTGGGTCAGTGGATGAAGTTAAGATTCAGAAATAGGGTTGCGTAGGAATTGAAGTGGGAAGGAACCTTGAATAGACTTCCATGATACTCTCATGGATTAAATGGAGGGAATCATGTCAACCTGCTGGGTATGGTTTCACATTTTCTGATAGCACAGTGACAACCAATAAAGATGTCATGAGTGAAGTCTAGAACCTCAGGCAAGATGTGCAAGTGGCTATGAACACATTCAAGGCATGATAAATCCATGGGGTTAAGAAAAGGTGTTCAATGCCAAGAGAAAATGAAGGAAAAAAACTAAGACTATTAAGATCTCAGGTTCACATATTGACTGATGTAACTAGACATGGCACGAGTGGTCAGTGCAAAATGAAGCTCCACACAAATGGGTTCTTGGAGACAAGGTGTCATGGAAATTACAGGATACCAAGTTAGAAAACTTGCTTGGCAAGCAGAGCAGTACCTCCAGGTACTAGTTTCCAATTTCCTAAGCCTTCTAGAACCACGTTCTTTAGGGAAAAAATATTATTCTTCAGATAAACCTAGAACCAGAAAGTCTAATCACACAGAACTTTGAATTAAAAGACTGAGTCTAGAGGCTTTGAAGCTTTGTCTTATCAAAACCATTACTACTGATATCTAGTGGATATTGAATAGCCTCAATTTTTGATTCATAATAATTCTCATTTATTGTCATACCATTATCAAAAAACTAGAGAACGATATTATCGACAAAGAGAGGAATGAAACAACATATCATTGGTTCACGGTAAAAGAGATTGCGGAATTTTGTTTTCTACAAATTAGAATGTTTGGTTCGCACTTTTAAAACCCGTCCGTGGGAATACTATGTTCCCATGTGATTTGAATTCCTTCATTTTAAGGAAAATAAAATCCCATCGGTACCATGAAATTTATTTTCCCACTGCAATGTGTTTCATTTTTCTTCCCAACATACCCTTCTTTTCCATCATATACCATTTTTCCTAAATCAGCGGGCGAAAAAAGGAGAGAAGAAACGCTTCAGCTCTCACTCGTTTGCTTCTCTTCGCTTCAGATCCATGGGGTGTCAACTGAAAGAGAGGTAAGAATTGATTGACATCTTTTCTACAAATTAATGCTTGTTCTTGTGCCAATTTGATTTTTGATCCTGCATTTTTTTTTTTTTGATGTTATGTTTTTTTTTGGGGCATGTTTCTTTGGAATTTTGGTATCTTGATTTTTGACCATTTTTTATAACCCCATATAGAAGTTAAAAAAATTAGATGGTAAAAAAAAGTTTTAAAAACTAAAGAGTATAATTGGTATTCTGTATTATTTTTCTGGAAAAGAAACTATTCAATGAAACGTGACAGCTTCATTCTTTCTTAGAAAAATGCCTATTTTTCATGATCAACCAAATATGATAATTAAGACATTTTATGCCTAAAAATTTAATTTCCAGACATTCTATTTCAGTCTGTAAGTCACTTCCTGTGAACCAAACGAGCCCTAAAGATAACAAAGACAAAACTATATTTCAATTCACTCCATCATCATATAGAAGAAGAATATCTAATTTAGAGCACCTGCAAAAGCCTCCTTTGCTTGTGGATGCTTGCACTTGTCAGGGTGAACCAGCAAGGACAACTACAAAGTTAAACAAACTTGGAAAATGTCAGAATCCAAGGATTCCCAATAATAGATAAAGAGAAGCAAAATCTGTTTATCAATTTCAAATATGTAATTTTACCTTTCGATATTGCTTCTTCACGTCATCTGTTGATGAATCAAAAGGTAAGTTTAGATGCTCAAAAGGATTTAACTTGAAGCATGAAAGTATCCTGAGGAGGGTCATAGTTGTTAAGAAAGTGAATAAAATATGCAACAGCAAGATAAAAACATAATAATTAAACATTCACTGGACACCACTTTAGAGTTGTGCCATCTTGATGGGATATGGTAATCGTCATGAAGCCGAATTAACCAAAGACTATAATGGATAACATAATTAAAATTATAAAACTTAAAAAACTTTAGTGCAACTTAGAGCATGATTTACTCTGTGCACCCGCTCCCCTTTCCTAAGGAGGAGTGTGGGAGAATCCAAAAATTTCCAGTGCCCAACCTAAATCAACATAAATGAGGCACCATGAGCTTCCCATTTCCAGCCCATCTTGTAAAGCTCCTAATTCACGAATCAATTTTGAGTATGCCTGTTTAAGGCATCTTATTTGGAGAATGTACACAGACAAAAAGTTTTATTAGCTATTTTGGAAGGCAATCCTATTGGGGTTGAACGAGAATAAATGCTAAGAGTTGGGGACTTAGGGAGTTATTATTCATCTTATTAATTCTAATTTTGTAGGAGACTTTGCTTATGCTGCTTTTGAAGTAGCTGGGCTCTAGTTCCAGCACAGCTTGATGCCACATCACTCTTAAAAAAGAACAGCTACAATATTTGGAGTGCTGATCTCTCAAATAAAGTGATGTAAATTAAGAAATTTCAAAGCATAAATAAAAAAAGATCCTGAACTAGAAAATGCTTAAGCTAATATTAACGATTGCCTATCCTTTTGAAGTGGATTCTATAATTTTTTAGGCTTGCAGTTATTTAAGATGTAACTATTTCTTTGTTGATGGAGACAATTTTCTTTGACTGATCCTTAAGACTTTTTTCCTAAATGTCTTCTCTTCTTTTATCATCTTGGTATGGACAGCTAATTTCTTTAATTATATTAATAAAGTTGCATTTAGTTGTGCATCACCCTATCCAGTACTATCTTACGATTCCAGGAAAATCCAAGGAAAAAAAAAAAAAAAAAACGACCAGCTACCGTATGCTACAAAAGCACCCACTTATATTCTCGTAATTTGAAGGTTTTCTCATCCTATCGTTTGCTTCATTCAATCTTAGGTAGAATTTAAAGTAGTTATTGAGCCATTTATCCTAAAACTTCGAAAAATTCAGAAAGTTGATGTTTCGCAATATTAATTATTTAATTCAGACGAACGCAAGGGAAAAGAAAACCCTAATCATCTCCGAGTATACCACACTTAACTCTCCCTGTCAAACAGCTGAACAATCAAAAAAGCATTCTCACTCCACACCCTTTCTCCGTCAGATATCCTAACCTTTAAACAGTTGGATTCTCGGTTTCTCAGGCATATCAAATTATTTCTTGAAAAAGAAAAGATTGATCGATGAAAACTTCATGGCGATGTCTTTCCTTTGAACCCTTACCAACTAAAATTCCGTCTATGCTTCCTTTAAAAATTTCCACTCGAAAACTCCCATCCTAGTTTCTCAAGAGTCAGTCCAGGTCTACAATAAAAAGGCATAAAGCTCAAATCAAATAAGCATCCAATTTCGATGAAGCTAAATCGGTGGTAATATCGAGAGCAAACAAGAAAAAAAGAAAGAGAAGGGGGGTTGGGGTTGTTGAGACCTGACGACCTCATTGTCCCTCTCGACTCCGCTAACCTCGGCAAAAAAACTCTTGAGGAGAAGATCTTCCTCCCTCTCGGCGGCCATCGGAATCGCGAGCTCGGGCTTGGCTTTTTCACCGGCCGCTCCTATGGGAACCAGGCGGCCTCCGGTTCCGGGGAGGCTTATTTTGCTGGGAAAGAAACCAAACGGGTTCCAGAATTGCGTGAACGGACTCCGGACGCACGGCGGTTTGATTCTTGTCCCATCCGCCGCTCGATACTGCTTCCAGATTCGCGCACATGATGATTGATGCGTAAGGATGTGATTGGGAAGAGGGAATGGCCTGACTCGTTTAGCCATCACAATTATTTTTTATTTTTATTTTCATTTTCGTCGTCGTCGTTGTTTTAATTATTAAAGAAAGGGATGTACTCAGCTACATTATAATTATCCAAGCTTAAATGAATAGGTTCGAACCAAAAAAAAAAAAAAAAAAATTTCTCATCACTACATGAGCGTGACTACTGTAACAACTTTTAATTTATTTAACTATCATATTTTAAGATCCACTTTTTTTTAATAAAATGTAAATAAGTCAGGAAATACCTCTTTACAAATAAATAACTATACAATCTCATCACGAATCTAATACCTAAAATTTATTGTGCTTCATTGTTGCGCCACTAAAGATTAGATCTATCTAACTCAGGAGTAAAATCTCTAAAGATGATAAAGAAAAGAAAGATAAATAAAGCAGATAAATAAAAAAAATTTATATCCCGATCATATTTTTAAAATTTCCTCTAAACCCTTAATTCTATTTAGCAAGATAGATTATCTTTTAACAACATTTATTAGGGGTTTGTGTTTTCAATAAAAGATGCATGATCTCTTTTTTTTAAAAAAATTATAATATATGGTCTCTTATTAACATTTATCGAAGGGTTGATATGTTAGAAAGCCATTGAAATACTTGTTAGATTTATGTTAGTAAAAAATATATTTTTAGATTTGGTCATGAAGAATAATCAAAAAATAAATTCAGCGATTGATGCATCAATGGCTTCAGTGTTGTATAATCTAACACTATAGGGCCTCTATCATAGTGAAAAGTCATTTGTGGGACTTTGTTGGTTCATTATATGACTCCTATCTTCTTAGAAAATGCTGCTCTTTTTAAATCTTTAGTTCTTGTTTACCAACTTTATTTTTAATGGATGATCATCGAAAATAATTGATCACTTTCAATCTCAACACACCACTAGAAAATTATTATAAATCGATGCATGGATTTAAAGATTTATAACTTCAACATGCATATTGGGAAGCTAATATTGCAGCGAATTAGAATAAAAATTATTCTCAATCATTCTGTATGGAATTAGGTTATGGCAGCTTATGTATTACGTCAGTTAAGTGTTTGCTTGTCATTTGATGTCTTGGATGGTTCCATTTTAACTATAACTAGTTTGCCATTTTTTTTAAAAATAAATGTTATGTTGTATTTATAGTTTATATTGTAAGATTAAATAAATCATATTGCCTTTTATTAAAGTTTAAAATATATTGCTTCACAGCTTGTCCTAGTTGGAAGTCAATTTCATGGGCTATGAGAATAGAACCACTTCAAAGCTAACTAGCTGGATTCTTAAACCGGAGCCGTCCAAGTTCTCCGGCAAAACGTCGCGCCCTTCCGAGTGCTCTTTTCCACTATCCTGTCACAAATAATATGCAAAACGTTATCACTCTGATATGGCAACAACGTGTCGCTCCATGATTCGTAAGAACTCATATGATCCCAATAATCCCCGTAAACTCCAACTACCCGGTTCCACTCGGTAGAACGAATGTTCCTTTCTATAGTCAGTGCCCTTCATCAATGCGTTGGTTGAGTGAGTCCTCCGGCCGTTCCCGCTCTCGGACCACCGACCGACGGCCCCTCTCTCGAAAGGGGGCGAAGCGCGTACAACCTACGCAAGCGAGGAGGAACGGACCGTTCGCAAGGTGAAATCCCGATCGTCTTTCCCCTTCCATATCGTACGAGCAGCCTCTTTCCCTCTCCCTCATTTCCTCACCTCCTCTTTCCCCCTCCGTCTCCGTATCGATTTCGAAACCCTTTGCTGGGCGATGACATCTCGACTGCTTTCTCCGATCATCCGAGTCTCCGTCATCTATCAGGTGAAATCCCGATCCCGTCATGTACCACTTTTCTCGTCTCTTTCTTTCGATCCAAAAATTTATCCATTGATCGCAGAGCGCCCCGTCCGAGTCCGTTGCTCAGAGTCATCAAGGCACTCTCCGCGCTCCTAACCGTTTCCAATGTGAGTTCCCGACGTCCTCGCCGCTAATTTATTGTTGTCACGATTTCGCATTCCCAGAATCTCAAACAAGATCGGGGCATTGTTTTCAATTGATGAATGAGATGGTGAAGAGTTGTTAGAAATAAAAGAATACGTGAGTGTGTCTATGGATGGAGGAGTGGGACTGTGAGATTTGGTTGTTTCGGTAAAGATTGGGATGGAAGAAGAGTTGATCTCTTCCTCGCTGATAGCCAAAGCGGACGAGTGTGGGGTGGAATATGTTATGCTTGATCACAACCTGGAGATGTGCCACACTTTTGTTGCTTGCAGCGAGGGAAAAAGCCAGGTTTTCGGCCTTAATGCGGTAATGAATCTTCTATTATCTGGTTTTCGCATCCGTAGCTTTTATGTGCTTGAATTTCGCATAATTTTGATTTTTTCCCATCATCTACACTTCTTTCTGTTTTTTTTTCTTAAGATATATTTATTTAAATATGATTAAAGTTATGGGTTTCTATTGATACTGATGTTGTTTTCATCAGCCTCAACAACTTATATCTCTCTCATTTATCTGGCTAGTGTTCGTGGTCCATGTGCGCATTCTTACCTGTGTCATTCTGACATATGCGGTCGTTTTTGTGTCTTGTTATGAATGGGGGATCTAGAGTTCAATTGGTTTTGAATCAATTACTTAGCCTCGACATTTGGGTCATTATACTTGTTGGGAAATAAGCATGTATTTGCCAATTCCAAGACAGTGTTTAGATAGAGGACATGGTGTATCAAGTTGTTGACATTATTACTACATAAGTTATTGCACGCTCTGTTACAACATTTCATGGAAGCAATGATAATGTAGCCAAAAAGGGCTATTATCAAGCTGATCCCAAGCCGCTAATGAGCAGCTCAGATAATTTGCAGCCCTAGATTTCATCTTGAGGCATTCCACGATATTGTTTTCCCAGTGAGTGAAGAACCAACTATCCTAACATCTCTCATTGCAAATTCTTCAATTTGCTTATATTCATAGGTCCCTACAAGTGAAATCTAACTTATCCTATCTGATCAAATCAATAAGAGTTACAGATCAGGATTGCAGCTGCACACTAGTTTAATAGACCTTTAGTCAATAAATGCCTCATGAAAAATCAATATTACATGCTCATTTCTCTTTCTCAATTAATAGAATCCCCCTTTCTTTTCTTTTCTTTTCTATTTGCATATGTATTTCCAATATGAAAATAACATTCCTTGCTGAGAAACTAGAGATGATGACAAAATGTCACCATCACAGACTTAAACAGTTTTGATTTCATCTACCTCCATTACATGAAATCATGGTCTTCTCCAACAGCCTCATGAATTAGGCCTTAGCATTTTTTTTTTTTTTGGGTGTACAGGGCCTCAGCTTTATTAATTGGGATAGATGATGGTTTAGCATCTTTATGTCACCTAACTCATAAAGGTTTAGTCTTAAACATAGCACTTCAACCAAGTCCTTAGACTTCTAGTCATCATTCTCCTGATTAGAACATCAACAAATCCCCATTAACAGGTTAGCCAGTACCTTTGAGTGACTTGGTTAGCATGATAAGGAGGCTTGAAAAGGTGGCAAAGATGAGGAAACCTTTTTTTTCTGTACCTGATTTCACACAAGCACCTTGAATTTCAGCTTCATTAACATGCACAATCTGAATCTCCAGGCCAGCATCCAATGATGTTGAATGCCAAGTTTTTCTGATACATTAATTGTAACTAGGAGAACTTATATGAAATCAAAGATCCAAATGGCAATATGATTTTGTGAGCAGAGGAAATTCATCCAAACACTTTGCTACCTATCAATAATTTTGCGAATATGCTAGGTAAGGTCCTTCCAAAAATCATTTATTTCACTGAACTAGATGGAATTTGTTGGAAAGATGAAAAATTGATAATGTATATCCATTTAATGTTTCCATGATCTGCAATTTTTTTTTTCCAAAATAGATTTGCATAAAGCATTCAATTCAGTCACAAGAGACTACCTTCTCAATGCTTTTACAGATCTGTGCTCTGATTAGAAATGAATCAATTGGAAATAAGAGGTGCAACTAAGTTTCGTCATCACTTATTTGCAGCAGCTTGCTCTGCAAGTACTTTACAAGCAGATATGGCTTAATGCAAAGGCGAATGTTTACGTAATCCAAGAAAAGGAAGCAATTTTTTATGAAGAACAATGATATCTGAAACCATAAGAGCATTGGAAAGCAAACTAACCACAAAACCCTTCTTGAGCATCTCTCATAGGCATACATTTCTTTCTGGCAAAATGTAGCAGCTGCTTCACTGACCAATTCAGGCATCAATCTCTGTTTTTCTAAACCTGCAAACCTCAAAGGAAAATGATTTATACCAAAAAGTTTGCCTGCAAAAGTACATATGGTTGCTTCAACAATCATTGATATCATCAATCTTTTCTCTTCTTGAACTGGAAGTCCAAGAGAAAGAATGTCTTTCATCAGTAGTCCAAAGTAACTTATAATGCCTATAAGTCCAGGGTTGTTTGCTTTCAACTTCCTGGTAACCGCCTTGGCAATCACCTGGGCCAGTTGCCTAGGGTTACCAGGGTGGTTTGATAACCATATAAACTTGGTCCTCAAGTTTCTATGCAAGGAAACATATCCAATCATATTAAGGAATCTAAATGGTCTTTAAAAAAAATTTGAAAAAAAATCACATGATCATTATAATTATTATTGCATCATATTAGGCATCAGATGCACTCAAATTCTATTTAAATTAAAAAAAAAAAAAATCTATGCTTTCCGGTTTATAATGTGTACTCAAAATTTTGACTGGATTACACTTATAACTGAGTTTGTAAATTTTTTCTCTTCCTTTTTGCCCTAGTGTCTGAGAACCAACTAGACAAATATATTTCAGTTGATCAAGAGAGGATCTGGAGAAGTCAAGCCACAATTCCACTTGTTCTGGGAATGCTTTGTTATGTTGCTCCCCCCAAGCTATTATTAGATATTGGGGGACATGATGATATGGCAAAACTGTCTAATCAAAATGAACACCTCTTTTATAACTTGATTCTGGAACTACCTGAAATACACGGTATCATTCTAGTCAAGTGTCAAGCAAACAATGGGCGTTCCTCCAGTGAAAATATGGCTTGCAATTAGGGACTCGATATCTTTCCTGAAGGATTTTTTTAATGCCTTACAACTTGTTCTGTAATTTCTATATAGTTTCAACTTGTCAATCCAACAAGGCCTCTTTAGCAATTCAATGCGAACAATGCTTTTCCTAATCAAGCACCCTCCAAAACTTTTTGATTCAAGGGAAAAAATAAAAAAATAAATGTAAATACTGAATATGGTTGTTGTTGGTAAAGAATAGCATTCAAAATGTAGTGTGCATCCCGCATGAGACATATAAGATGAGAGCACTGCACCTAATGCATGCAAACCTAGCAAGACACATTTAAAGAAGTGGTAAGTGCGTTAACATCATCTACCTGACAGGAGTATAAAGGAGCCAGATGGAACGTCAAAAGCCTATTTTGGGTCCCTTAAGGTAAACAAGAACATGGACCATATTTATTACCTGACTAATATCTAGTGGTGTGCGTAAGAACAATCTGAAGCATAGGAGACAAATTGAATAAAATAGATTGACAACAGTAATCTGCCTATTTGTTTAGCTTAGAATCTACTTTATGAATGAACCATGAAAAGCAAATAATATCACTAAAACAAAGTTAGATACCATTTTCATGTTGAGGCTCTGCCTAAAGTATTATTCATTGCAACATGTCTGATAAGTGGTTAAGGCAGAAGTTGGTGCAATATGTAGGAACTCCAATAGAATTTCAATCCATAGAAATAGGGACCATGGAAAAAGGATACTTTCAGTATATGCAGTAGTGATTATTGAAAGATTTAGAGAACCAAAGCGACATGAAACTCCCATAAATTCATGCACCTAAAGTTCTACTCCATCTGAAACAACTCTTGCATTTCCTCATCTTTCAAAACCTACCATGTATCCACTATAAGATTCCTCTTTGTTGCACTATCAACCTCACCTTTCATTATAGAGCATAAACCCTCTCCATCTCTGCAGCCATTATTGAGTTATCATTTAACAGATTTAGCATATATCTTCTCTATTTCAAAGAAACTCATCATCCTTCAACAAGACCACCAATCAAACTACGCATCATGCAATTAATGTCATCATGTATTTTTACCCTAAAGCAAAATATAAATATTTCAATATAACGAAAGAATATTGCTTATTCAACATGTCCATTTTCTTGCCTTTTCTTTAACTTGGTGATACAAAAATCACCATATGCAGTTAAGGTTTATCTTACTAATAAAGCAACCTCTGTTTTGGGTTTATTAGGATGTGCATACCCATGTATCGGAAATAACTCTTAGCCCCCCTTTAGTTTGTGAATTATATAGAATGAGCCTAAATGAAACCCACTTCCACTTATTCAGATTTATTCAGCCAAAGCAAACTTTTAGGAACTGGAACAAAGCAGGCTAAAGGAAGAATACTTTTGCAATTTCAGAAAATCTGAATAGCACATTTAGGTACTTATTCCACCTTAACCTGAGTAAAAATGTTTGACCAAAATGGTAGAATAGTTTACTCAGAATTTTTCAGCTTTGCACCTCCATTTTCAGTTGCAACTTATTCCTCCCATTCAAATAACTTGAATAAAACTAAGGTGGAATGCAACAGGGACATAAAAATTTTCCACAAGTTACCTTAGAATTTTTTTCCTTGTTCTAATAACTCATAATAAATTTGTCTAACTTGTTCTATATTTATCTCCTGTAAATTCTTTTACATGCGTACTGCAGCACTCAGTCTTTCTAGTTATATATATTTGTTTCCTTAATTTACCATATGTTCCACTATCGCAGTTCTGTTTCTAGATCTGACCTGCACTATTATTATGGTTATCTATTTATTGACATATTATTTTCATCAACTACATCACTGTATGGTAATATCTTTTTGTCCTTGTTATGACAGAAGAGGTGTAGGGAAAGCTTTGATACCGCTTTTTATAACCAAAGGTGCGGAGGGTTGAGAGATTAACCAAGAAGAGCAGAAAGTAAAACTAAACAAGAGAGCAAGCATAGGGATTTACTTGGTTTAGCCCACTGGTCTACGTTTATGAGCGAAGGAGCGCAGATAATTTCACTATAAAGAATATCTGAAGGTTATAAGGATTGTTTCCTATCAAAATTCTAAAATGATAAGGATCGTTTTCTCACTAGAAATCCTCTCTCATAAATTCTTAGACCCGCTTACATCCAACAGGATCTTCTCTTGAACTCTCTTTATAACTCTCTGAGTTACCTGCATTATCCCAATAAACCATCATCCTAATAAACCACCATTGATTTTAAAAGGACTCTTCCTCACATATACCTTGAGATTTGCTAATACATCTCCATGATAGGTTGTATTTCTCTGTTGCCACCTCCTACAGTTACCCCCTCTGAAAATTGTGCTCATATTTGTGATACCATTTTTCCCTTTACAATCATGGGATCCTCATGAATGGTGGTGGAACTTGGTTCTTCACCCTTGATCTTCATTTTCCTCAAGTGGTGATGTCTGCTCTTCTGATTGGTAAACTAGGGTGTTTGACTTGGTTAATGCGATGAAAGTAGCAAACACTCCTTAATATTCTACAAGCCTAGAGCCTTTACTATGCAATTATTTTTCAAGAACCAACTTGGTTCCTTGGTTTGTAAATAAATAATATATTTCAAACTTTTAATATATCATTAAACATATAGGCAAGTTTTGCATGAAGTTATAAATGTGATTTTTTAACAGTAACTATGGGTAAGGAATGTTGAGATCATAATTTGTTTTATTATCGTGTCATGACAAAGTGTTGCCTCGTATGGTCATTTTTCATAACGGCAACTTATTACACATTTTAAGCATTCTTAGCCATTAATTGAGATATTTGCTGTTGGGGCTTCTATTCATTGCTGTTAGTTGTAAAATTGATTATATCTCTGTTATTGATGAGTTCAAAATGGTATTGTAGGATACAGGTGCACCTCCAACTGGAAGGGGGTTGTTTTTCTGAAAAAAGAAGTGGTAGTAAACCTGCCATTTACTTGTCTTTCTGTTCTATTACTGAGATCATCAAGAATCAAGTAACAGACACTCTGTGAAAGGAATTTTTCTACTGGAAAGTCCATTGGAAATGCTTGTTCTCGGTTTGCTAAAGGAGAGCACTAATGTAAGTGTGACAGAGGTGAGACGGTGCAAACCTAGCACTTCTAAGATGTCAGGTTTGCTGACATGCCAATATGGTTATGATGTATGAAGTAGCTGCGTAGTTAGTAATTTTGTTTGCATGAGCATAACATGCTACACCCAACATTGGTGACATGTTATCAAATGGAAATTAGTTTCAAGTTCGAAAATAAGAGATTGGCCCTTTTGTAATATTGATAGTGGAAACACAATTAGCTTTTTACTTGTATGTTTGGTGGTGTTGTATTCATCTGATATTCATGCATCATTATGGACTTTGACTTGTGTAACTGTGCTAGTTGTAATTTGCAAACTCTAGCAGGGGCTTTATTTGGATATCAAATGCCTTGAGCAATAGAGAGCCGACAGATCTGTTCTTTAGCTACATCTTCAAGGAACTATTGATTCCTTAGAATGTGTTACTCCACATTGTAATCTTTGGGTATTATCTGTAAACTATGAAACGGGATTTTAGTGCAGCATGGAATCTGTATGGGATATAATAGCTTATATTAGATGTGAGTTGCTGCACAGTCTGGTCATACAGCTAACAAAGGTTTTTTCCTGATTTGATGGAGGCTGAAATAGTCACCACGGATACAATTCAAACTGTTCGGCATTGAATGGTCGTTTGCTTGGTTCTTGTATGAAATGGAAGTGATCAATGTGCACGAATTCATAGTTATGTGGTGGGGCTGTCTTCTTGGCTTTTGTTTCATAACTCGCATCATTCTTGAACACTTGGCAGTTGGGTTCTTGAAAGCTTCTGACAATGACTGAATTTTGACAAAATATTCGAGAGGATAAGATTTGTGGGCACTTTTAAGGTTTTTAATATCATTGCGAAATTATGTGGTATCAAGCCCATGACCTTGAAATCATATTTCCCTTGCACACTTGGCATGGGAGCATAGGATTGGGGATTCTTGGAGATATCAAGAACTTGCGAGTCCGATTTGTTTGCTTATGGGGATAAGAGGATGGAATGTGGAATTTGTTCTACATGTATTCGGTGATTTGGCTGCGAGAATTCTTTGCCAATAGCCATTTCTCCAGTTCATGATAAATTGGTGTGAGGGGTCTCCTCGTCCTCAAGTCAAAGTTACAGATCTCGATAATTTTTTAGGTGGGCTTTGTTTCTGAAGGAAGTTTGGAATTACGGTGTCCACCGAAGGTGGGCTTTCTTTCTGGGGCAAGTGGGCTGGAATCATCTTCCTCATCGTGCCATCTTGTGAGATTGGGTGTGCTCTATTGAGCATGTCCTTCTCCATTGTCCCAGAGCTATTGCGGCGTGGAATTTGGTTTCAATGCCTCGAGCTGCCGTGGGGCCTTTTATGTCGTTAAATACTTTTTCTTCATCATCTTCGGTGGCAATCCTTAGGCGATAAGTTTAAACAAGAAGCTAAGCTTATGTGTTATATTGCTTACCACATCTGGTTAGCAGTAACTCACCTACTTTTGATAGCTTCTGTCCAAGTCCCCGGTTGATCCTCATGAAAGCTACACTTCATGCTGCTCAATTTACTTATGCTTCATCTTGTAGTGACTCTTTGACGGCTAGGAAAATCTGGGGCTGTTACCCTGCTGTCTCTGCAGCTCCCCATTTTATCTTCTTTACTTAGGAGCCACCACTCCCTAACTTCCTCAAGATTAACTTTGACGGAAGCGTGAAAGATAATGGAGTGCAAGTAGGTGTGAGCTTTATTTTCAGGAGACCTGATCATCATTTTGTGGCAGCGGTTGGAGGTTGTGTTCTATTTGGAGTTTCTTCTATTGGCAGAGCTTTGTGGAAGAGGGAAGGACTTTGGTATGCAGTGATGCATCTTCAAGCAAATTATATTTTACTTGAGGCGGATTCAAAAACAATGATTGGCTCTCTTTCTGGTGCTACTGGCAGTAAGAATGATTCTCATTTGCTCTTGCAGGATTTTTGGAGGATCAGCTACTCTCTTGCTGTGTTTGATTCTAAGCATGTTTATGGAGAGGCCAATGCAGTAGCTGATTGGGTTGCTAACTTTATGGCTGATCATTCTAGGAGTTTTCTTTGAACTTCCATGTATGTGGTTCCTATAGGTTTTCGTTGTTTATATTATAGGAGAGTTGAGTTCTCTTCGATGTACCCCTAAAAAAAAAAAAAAAAAAAAGGTATCCAGAACTAAAATCCCTGGAGAAATACTGATGTGAAGCCCATCCCTCGTATCAAAGATGCAACTGCTATTGAGAGCTATAGGAGTAGAGGCATAGATGGTGGTTAAAATGATGTCAAGGACATAAGAGTAACACATGGTATGAATTGTGATTGCAGTAAATTTCTTATTTGCTGCCTCATGTCTTCTTTTCTGCTACGACCAGGGTGTTAATTTCTATAAACCATGAAGAGTAGGAATAGAAACCTGATGGGTGAAATGAGGAAGAAATAGAAATCTGTAGTGGATGTCAAATACTCAAATTCAAAAAAATGCCAAATACTTTAAGCATTACCAAGCAGCCATGGGGTAATTATGAACAAGAGCACTGATTACTTTGAGGTGAAATGTGCATAAATAGCTCCTATATCACAAAAGAAGATGGATACAGATGTATATATTGCCCTGTGGACTTATTCTGATGATTGACACTGGAAGAGTGATCAATTTCGCAAGAGAAAATTTATGTGGTGCATTTGGTTTGGTCGATATTCTTTAGCATATCCTATATGCTAGCGTCTTACATATCGATTAGTATTAATTGTTCACTAAATATATCGTCTCAAGATAGAAGGCAATGTAGAATTGTCTCATCCTTATGTCTCATTATCAATTTCTTTTGTACCTCACAGCAGAGAGTAGTATATCAGAGAACTCCGAAAAAGTGATGGCGAAACAATCTGTTGACCGGTCTGACATAACTGCAAAGATGAAATCTAGTTTATGTTAACATTATTTCTTCTTAGTTTTGGATAGATAATAATACAAAACATCTTTTTTCAAGTTATAAATCATCGTAATTGAGGGGAACTGCACTCTCTTGCCATGACAGATCTCAAATGTTTCCTCGCTGCTAAAAAGGCAAATTTTGGAGGCAAGAAAGTTGGATTCATCCAGCAAATAACTGCCTTGCTTGCATCATCCAGTTCACCTCTGTCCCATGTTCGCTGCTGTTCTTATTTTTCGGTCATGTATGGTATTATACCCAAATACCAAAATTCCTTCCTAAAAATCAAGTTACTTCATAAGCTCTAGTTCGTATAGCACAAATATATCAGTAATGGTAGGTGTCTTTTTGATCAATTCTTTTTCTTCCATTGCCTTTACTATTTATCTCTGTCATTGCTAAATGCTGCTGTGGTATGTTGTTGAGGACAGCACAGATGGGGTAAACTTTACTGTGATCAGCAGATTTATCAAACCAGTCTTTTGAACAATCCTCTGTTAAGTATGGTGCTATAAAATGTGCCATAAAATTACAGCATCTCCATGTCAATTCATGCATCTGTTTTGAAATGGTGCGTTGGGATGGTGGCAAACTCGCTTGGATGTATGGGATGGATTTGCCAGGCAACATATACCGCTTAGGATGGAGTTTGTTTGTCCATGAAATGGCTTGGTGTGATTGCAATGCAGAGAAGAGGTGTAACTATAGTAAACGCTTCATACCAGGAGTATCGTATTATATGATACTGATATTGAACTAAGATTTGGTATACTGATACTGTATCAATATAGTATTGATATGAGATCCGATACCTAGAAGATGAAACTTAGGTGTAATCATAAGTTAATACTCGACTCCTGATGAAAACACTAAAGAAGGAAACTGATTAATGAACCTAGCGATACCATTAAAAGTTCAAGGCAGCTAGAAATGTTAAACTACGTGCAAATCCAACCGACATAGAGCAGTTGAGGAAAATGGTAACCTCAATCAGAAGTTCAAGAAGTGCGAGTACCTTTGAGAATAGGTGGAAAGAAGAGAAAGCTGGAATGGTCCCCCCTCCACCACCTTTCACCGTACCGACTGCTTCAGCCCGGACAGGCAGCCTTGCATCAACAAGATGACTGCCCTTCAATTCCTCTCCCCTCTACTGAAGAAGAAAAATTACTGAGAGGCCCAATGCAAAGACCAACTAGTCCTAAGCTCTCGTCCTACTTTTAATTAAGAAATCCTAGCAGTTCATTCTTCATTGCAGAACAAATCATCGGAAATCGCGGTAGAGTGTGCCTGTAAATGTTTTATTCTCATAATATTCTAGGTCCCTCTTCACGAATGATGGCTTGGAGGGTCCTTTAATCAGGTACATGGGCGTGGTTTCGTTAGATAACAGTGATTTTACGATTGACATCAACATTATTTTGAATCGGAATCCTCTCTAGTCCGGATGTGGACCCGAGATTTCAGTCCTTCGGTCATGGCTATAGTGGTGGCGATGATTGAATGAGCCTGGTAGGTACACGGGGCATCCAAGACAACAGTGCTTGCAGACCAAGAGAGACAACCAAAAAAATAAAAAAAAATAAAAAAGAACGAAGTTAGGATCCACTATACTCTGGACCTGGACTAGAGAAGTCCGGTCTTCTGAAAGGTTGTGTATGATTGGCGTAATGCATGTGACTGGGCCTCGAGCAGTACATGAGGCAGATAAGCTAGTTTACGAGACGATGCTTGTGGAGACAAAAAGGATGCACTCAGAAATGTAGGCCATCTAGATTGATACACCATTTGCTTGAGGTGATCAAAATACATAGGTCATGAGTTAGTGGAAGCCCTCCTATGGGTTTTAGAAAAGTTCGTACGCAGCTACTGATGTCTGATAACATGCATGAAAATGAAATTACGATAGCTTGCTTTTAGCCTGGTTTCAAATGAGATATCTGCCAGGTTTGGTGTTAAAGTGTGAGATTGGCTTTGTGTTTTAAATCCAGGGGAAGTAAATAGCATGTTAACAAGGTCTGGGTTAGCTATAAGCAGGTAGAGTCCTCTTTTATGTCATCACGCTAGTCTTTCGAGAACCTGGAAATCCTCCTGGAGAAAATGTTCCAGACTGAGTTATTCTATTTAGTGCTGAATTCACCGGCTTGGCGTCCGATAACTGGTTCAACCTCCTTTGATTGGAACCAGCACCATGTGAATCAAATCGATACCCTTTTGCATCAAGGAACATTGAAGCAAGCGGCAAGGTTGCTAGAAGGCTAGAACTGGCGTTAGTATTAATTTTTTTCAATAAAGAATACCCAATGCCACATATTTTAGATATTCATTATTTTTTCAAGTTTAAAAAAATAAAAAATAAATATTGATCTTGACCGTGATGGTCCCTTGATACAATCCTTGGCTAGGAGCTTCGCTCACCCTAGCCTCCATGCACGCTATCCTCGCCTCGTGGGCACCTTTCTTAGAGCATCTTGCACACCACCGCTACTGCCCTGCATCATCGCTCTTCTAGAATAGCTCGCATTCGCACCAGACTGAGCCACCATCGAGATGCCTCCATCTTTCTCCTCTCTCTCTCTCCTCCCTCTCGGTGACCGTTATTGAAGAAGTGAGGAGAACAAAAGGGCTAGAAAGATTTTTTTTTTTTTTTTTTTTCCCTTCTGCATAGCTCAGGAATCCAGACACTTGTATGAATTGCAAATGTTGATTAAGTTTCTCCAATCAAGGCAAAATCAATTGATTTAGTTCGGCTCAACATGGTTCACCTATTGTGTCCTTTCAAATCAGAATCGTCCTAATTAGCCCTAATTTGGTATGATATGACTTGAGTTTGGCTCTTCCTTACATCACTAAGAACTTAAAACCTCAGCTAAAAAGGTTAATAAATATATAATAGCATAATATCTCACGTGCTCTCTTTGTTTAAGTCTCAATATCCTCTTCCGATTAAGATCAAAATTCAAATCCAATTACAAATATGTTGAGCCTATCTATAGTGTCTCTACTCCAGAAGGGTTATGAATTAAGTTGGCTTTGTACTACTTGTAACGACTTAGGACTTTATATAAAAAGACTAACCAAGAAGATATTTAATGAGGCATAATTCATTAGCCTTTTGCTAGCTACCAGCTGGCCTTTAAAGAGCTCCTGCAAAGCACTGCAAGGTTGCCCAAGTGGATCAACAGGCAACATGTGGTCGATCAGTAAACATATGTTTTACGACAAGCTGATAGAGTTAACCACCCTAGTAAAGAAAGTGACCTTTAATAACAAGCACATTGCATCGGAGGTGAACCCATTATAATCAATCATGAGGTGCATGATCCAGTCCAGTTGCTTGGTCTTATTATTGGATACATAAATTAATCAATGATGGAGAGTTCATCTCAAGCCCAGAATTAGTCTCTCTCCTGCCATACCAGACCATCAAGTCTTATCTTATCGGACTATTAGGTTTAAGTAAGACCAAGCACCCTCTCATGAAAACTTTTTTGAGTTCTCTTCCTCTCTTTCCTTCATCTTTCACCCTCTATTTTCTTGATCAGCAAGAGTATAACTAGAAGGTTTGCCCTTGACCATCTTTACTTTCACTGACTGACTTAAGCATAAAAGAATTTTTATCGAAATATTTTCGGTATCCCTCACACTCTTCTTTAATCTCTTATAAATTCTCTACTAGAGGATATATAAAGGCTTTCCTCGCTAGGGCAACATTATCTCTCTCATTCCTAACTCACCAACTTTAAAACAAATTTCCACCTATCCTTTTGTTGATGTGTGGGGTTCGTTGTGATCAGACCTTGCTACCACCGGCACTATTTCAGTTCCTTAATTCAGTATAAATGCTCAAAATTTTCTCTACGCATAATTGGCATGGAATTAAATGCGACGATGAGGAAGTAGCAGCAATCATTAGCCCTCTCATTACTGTTGCCACGGCTTTGTGCCTCCATATTCAGCCTCAAGAAGGAATAACTCATCCATATGCTTCCTCTTGTTTCAATTGTATGTGGACCGGGCGAAATATGTTTGCGCCGTTTGGGGTACACGACGACGTGTTTGATTAATAGGGATACTTCATGCGTTACTCTTTTGATAAAAAATCACTATTCTATATCTAACATGCCCACTTTTATGATTAATTCAGGACTACATTTCTGTCTACCTACGACTGAAGCAAGTGAAGTGGAGGAGAATACGTTGTGGGGGTGTTTAATCCATCCAATGCCAATTTTTTTATCCATCCAATGTCAATCATACATTGAAAAAAAGTTCATATATCAAACAGCATGGAAAGCCTTATTATTAAACCTGAAATACGACGTTGCTGCGGGAGAAATAATAAAGGGTGTCGTCTGCCAGTCAGCATCACCCTGTTGAGACCATCGGTCCATGGCGGTCAAAACTCAGAAAATGGCGCGATATACGGGAAATCCAAGCCATCTCATCAATCATTGTTTGGCGGTGTCTGAGGCGGTGAAAGCCCGGCGAAGCACTTTATGTTAAAAAATTTATGCTGACCCACCGCCCGCTCCGGCCCCTGGCGCGATGTCAACAGTGACGGAGGGGGTTCATCATACCCCTTCCCCCGGCGCGCGCAGAGAGACAAGAGGCTTCTCTATTATAATATTTCACTCGAGGAAATATCTACAAGCGGGAAAATTCTTAGATCCCGTCCCATCGCCCGTCCCATCGCATTACGGTGACTGACGTGGGGATCTGTTCACAATCTTTTCTTATTCCACCGTAACCATAAAATACTACCGAAGAAAACAGCGTTCTCGTCGCAGGGGAGCAGCACCCACCACCACTCCAAACTCACCCTCGCCAGCGACGGTTCTCCTCTCCGACCGGTGGGGGTGCGTTCAAGTGTCATCAGCTGGTGCATTAATCATTCGCCCTCTCCTCTTATATAGTATTTAATTGGAAGGGACTACTGAGCACGACTGATTGGACGTTTTCAACATGCTGCAAACCTTTTGATAAATGAGCAAGAGAGCAGAGAAGTGTAGGCAGTAAATCGGTAAGGACGCAGGGGATGCGCTCATGCATCACTTGCCTGGCATGCGGGCTTATGTACGGGCCATGGGGATGCGTGATGGGGTGGGTTCCAATGTGAAGACCGCGATGGCAGAGGATGGCCCGACGTACGAGAGGGGGCGTGGCAGTACCGTTTGGGCGATAACGACGCCTGGGTTGGTGCCCTCCGAAGCCACCGCCACCGCCACCGCCAAAAGATCCTTTGCCTCCGTTGTTAGGTCAGTGTCAAACGACCAGAGCAGATGCTCTCCGTGCTCTTTTCACGTTACACTCAGCTGCGCACTGTTTCAAAGCTTTTTGCGAAGTTTAGAAGATAATAACTGTTTTACCTTGCAATCGCGCAGGTCGAAAGCATCGTTATTTACCTGAAACTTGATATTAAGATGACAACTTGATAAGATTAAAATTTGGGGTAGGGCGTCACTACTTTGTAACGAACGACACAGTGGGCAGCCCCCATTCTTTAATTTGCTCCTCGTTCCAACCAAAATATGAACTTGGCTCTGTCGCACCAAGCCACCTACCATGACTCTTTCTTCCTTCTTTCTGATTTTATTCTTCTGGAAGGATATGCTGACTGATTTATGCATCTGGATTGAAGGAGTTGATGGGATCGGAGCTGGGCGGCGTGGCATCGAGGCACATGAAGTGTCGGAGTTAGCTGGTGGGATCTCTCTGGCCTTTCTTTTGGACTCACCTTGGAAGTAAGCTGCTCTCACTAACGATCCATCTATGATCAAAATCCTGTCCACCGCTACAACTATTTTGTTTGTCCGATTTCACGTTGATATGTTGCAGATGCTTTATAATTTCCTCGCTGATGTACATAGTCATCATTCATTTCTGTGTATTTTGCTGGTGTCGTCATATGTTGTCTGTTTTGGTCTCCCACCACTTGTTTATTCATTTTTTTAAGCTTCCGTAATAGCTCTTCTTCTGTAACATTACTCTTTTCCCTTCATATGGTAACCAAGGCCATTGATTTCCAGGTCTAGTGTCTTCTCTGATCTATTTTTTGTGTTTTTGGTTTTCAAAAATTTTAGTGTCATGCCCCTGAAGTTGTTTTCAAAGGAATGTCAAGCAGTTCACCTTCCCGAGCGTTTTTTTCTTTTGTTTTTTTTTTGTTTTTCCTGAAATAACTGATCATATCATAACTGATCACGTCTCTAACATGAGTTCTTCTACAATTGAGTGTAGGTAAAAGAAAGAAAGTTGGATCCTGACTCAAGCTAGTTCGATCTCTTTAACCTATTGACTTGCAAAGATCTTTGCAAATATACCTGTTCGATCTCTTTAACCTATTGACTTGCAAAGATCTTTGCAAATATACCTCTCTCCACAGAAATTCGCATTTTATTGTCTATCAAGGAGGCTTTGGTTTTAGAAATAGGAGTGAGAGGTCATAGTACTGTCAAGGTAGAGAGTAGAGCTCTTCTTAGTAACTAATCTACTGCTAATCCACTGTTGATAAGGTAATGGTCATTGCTTCGCGGATTAATTAAGAGATAGAAAATAAACTAATTTCTTCCTGGAACTTTGTTAGCCATGCACAGCAAATCAAGGCAGAACGGGCTGGGGCCCGTGATTGCACTCTTCAGTTGGCGGAGGTCCCGTGCTCGTATCTTTGGAGATGTTTCCTTGAGTGCTTGACATGAACACCTCTCATCATTTCTTTAAAATTTTTGGCGGTGCTTCTATGGATACTCATAAAGTGGAAAAACAATAAGAAATAGCTCATTTAGAATTTCATTAAAAAATTCAAGGATAAGCTTCAATTGCATGTGATATAGATGATCTGGATGGACTTCATAAAGGCAATGAAACAACTATCTATAATGAGACTAGTGCTGTGATCGGACTGCAGGCAATGTTCAAATGGTCCAGAATTTGTTTAAGGTTGTTTGCTTTGTGTGATTTTGCCCTTCTATGAAGTACCACTTGATTTGTAGGACTTAAGGTCCTTCAAATTAAGGGAACCATTTAGCCTAATCGAAGTCCTATGACCGTTAAAAGGAAAATAGCTATTTCCCAAACTTCAACCTTTTAGGAGAGAGATTAGATATAGTCCTTTTAGTTGAGATTCTATAATACGATATAGTCCTTTTAGTTGAGATCCTATAACACGACCTTATTGTGTAGGCGAAATATTTCCCCACGACCACAGTCAAAAGCAAGATTGGGTTGCGTAATGGAATGGTACAAGTATTACCACTCTTAGCTATCAGTCCACGGTTCCGCAGTGCATGACTTGGAAAGGAGGTTGGCAGAACAAAGGGAACGATATCAGTGGCTGAAATTTCGGCTGGACGACGAACCGTCCTTAGAGACCATGTCCCATGTCCCATCTGTCGACAGTCCTAAGGTGTTCTACTTTTAGCTTTTGAATCTCCCTACATTCTCTTTAAAACAAAAAAAAATAGAACCACAGTGATTGCTATATGGTACCGGTGGCATGAATTCAATAGCCAACTACTCAATCTCTCCATTGTACAACAAAACATGATCAGAGATTGGGTCCAACTTTCGGTTTTCTGGGAGTGCGCTACCAAGGTTCATAGATCTTAGGAAAGTTCTCCATAAGTTACAACATCAGTCGTTCACCTGGGCATGTGATCCTCATTTCGAGCTCCTTTTATCCCTCCAAGCCAAACTTGGCAGCACTCTCAGTTGTGATATAGGAGTGTAGAAAACTAAAACACACAAATAATATGCGGACAAACTTGGGTGCACCGCTTTAGATCTGTTGTTTTCATTTAAAGTTTATTACAGGTTAGCTATATCAGACACTTAGATCCACCTCCATTCTGAGTGGAAAGCATGGCTTAGAGTATGATCCCGTAATTCAGTCATAATTAACGTGTACAGCTTCTTTGTCATGATTTGACAACCAGCTGTCAGTTTGATGTCAACCCTCCAAAAATTGGTCATAAATTTCTGAGCGGGGTTAAGTTAAACAGGAGAGAGGCTGCTGCAAAACTACATGGCCAATTGGCCGGTATAAAGATCTACCCTGTGAGTTTCAGCAGTAATTATTGTTCTAGAGGTCCAAATAATTGGTAATATGTGGAGATTCCATGCGCATTTCTCCGGATGTGTGATGGGGGAAGGACATCTCTCCTCCACTTTGTTAAAGAAATGAAGACGTACCAAGTGCTGGTCGAGAAGAAGAGGTAAAAGAGCTACAGTTTAGAGATTAAAATTTAATAGTCCAAGGCCCCAGTATGTTGGGAGCACTGGGTAAAGTCTCCCCGTTGTCAGAAGGTTAGAATGCCCTAACAAGGACCGCCATAATTGAGGAACTCTTTTGTTGGAAGATTCTAAAGTTTTCCTCCCACCAAATGTATCACTATACAGCAAGGATTGGGTTGTCTCACGATGTTCTGATATTGGTTCCCTTTCGTTCCCAGTGCATTCAAAGTGAAGAGAGGGATGGAGAGGGATAGGGTGGGGCACGGCCAGACTAGACCGGGCCTATCCTTGGGCGAGGAATGGTCAGCCCGAGCCTGATCCGTTGACCACATTCTAGGGCTCGAGCCTAGCTCCAGTCTGAACCCGAATTATATATCATAGTTATATAATATATTTAATATATGCCCAAAACTTATCAAAAGTTTAAAGATTATAGGTTAGTTATAATGTTAACTATTAACTCTTAGCTATCCTTTTGAAATTATATTTTATGTTCAAGTAAAAATATAAAAAAATACTTATATATAAAATGTACATTATAAATTTTTTAAAAATATAATATATATAAAATATAAAAATATAAATTTTCAGATTGAGCTTGTTTTTCTTAATGTTGGGGTTGGCTTGAAATTTGATAGGGTTTAAATTTTTTGACCTAGGCTCGGTTTTATGGGCTAAAAATCAAGATTTAAGTTGTGCAATTTTTTGAAGCCCGACCAATGGCCAGCCCTAGAGAGAGATAAAAGCCATACTTTAAGCCTACTCTGTTGCTGGAGCAAATGAGATGCTTCATGAGGTGTAGCAGATGAAAATTTGGACATCAAGTTCGAAGTTATCATCCTTTTTCTGCCAAAACCTCACTAGTATGCATCCTATTTTTTTAAGCCATAACCATGTCTCTAGTGTTGCTGCTTTCCACAGGGGGCTTTGTGATACAGACACAAAAGACCTCCATTATTAATGAAGTTATAATATGAACCCACGGTAAAATCATCATTAGAAGTGATCAAGTTTTCACATCAATGTATCTATTATTCTTTGTTAGATTTTGGCTGATATATATATATATATATATTAATATGTGTTGTAGGATCAAGTTTATGGCAATTGGATATTTGGGTAGATAATGTAACGTGGACTTAAGGCTTATGGTGGTGGTGGAATGGTTGAGTAAAACAAGGATAGTGATTGTTCAAGGAATAGGAGGAGATGAACTTCTTATTGACAACTAGATAATAACCATTGGTTGTTGTGTTTAGTTGCTCTTTACAATGCCATAGGTTGATATATATAGTCTTCCTTAGTCGGTTTACTAACCACTTAATTCTGAGTGGCTTTCACTTCTAGAAAGCTCCACTGCCACAATGCATGGCTGTCATTTACTCACATTCCAATTTACCTAGAGAACTTTTGATCTATTGTGAAGAAAATAGACCTATGTCATTCTTGTATAGTCATCGATGAAGAAGATGAACTACCCATGTCATTCTTATGGAAAAAATAGACTCATGTCAGTCTTATAGTAGCACATCATTCACATTTTTTGTCTTTCTTTGTTTCCATAGCAATAGTATCTTTGTCAATCGTGTCTACTGGTGCTCCATTTTTTAGTCTAACTCATGATTTTATTGACTTATCAATTCTGCAAAATGCTTCTTCATATGAAGTAATGTAATTACTATAACCACTGTCAAGGTACTGCATGCCATTATTCTCTTCCAATGCAGTGTAGTTAACCTAGAAGAGATGAATTTCCTCTTTTTCTTCACAGTAGTTAGCGCGATAGTTTTGCTTTAATTCGCAATATTTTTTCATGTGGCCATATTTCTTGCAATTTTTGCACTATGGTTTCTCATGAAACCAACGGTTGACCAAATAATTTGTCTTCTTACAAATTCCACATGATGGAAATTCGCCTCTTTTATCTCCTTAAGCTTTGTTTCTTTGATTTTCTTTATTTTTAGAATTTTCTCCTCCTCCAACATTATCTATTAGTTTCCTTGCACCACTATTTCTCAAATTCTAAGGCATCAAATTGAGCTTAGATTGAAAGGTGATCTCCATTAAGTCTTCATGATGCCTATTCAACTTTTGTTCATAGGTTTTTAAAGAACTCATTAATTCAATCACTGAAAGTGTAGTTAGATCTTTCAGTCTCAATTATTGTGACTATAAAATCCAATTTTTTAGTAATACTAATTAGTATTTTTTCTATGATATAGGCCCTCAATTGATTTACTAGTTCTTTTATTTTAAAATAATAGTCTTTTACAGTCTAAGAATCCTTAATCTTCAAATTTTAAAATCTCTTCTTAGAGATTGAAGCTTCATGATGCATACTTTGTCATGCCCTTGGTACTTCTCTTGCAGCATAGTCTATGCCTCTTCAGCACTTGTAGTTCCAACAATTAGAAAAGTAATATCTATCATGGCTTATTGAAGTGCGAATAATGCTAGCTTATCCTTCATCTCTTCTTTCTCTATTTCTTTTAGCTGAGTAGGAATAAGATTCTCTTTATGGATTGTAACTCCTTCATAAACTATTTTCCATATTAACCGAATTGAAAATATGTCTTCATCTTAAGTCTCCAATAGTTGTAATTTTCTTCATTAAATATTAGAATTTTGATAGAATTATTTGGAAGGTTGATTTTAAGGTTGGCCATGGTAGGGGTTTATTGGGTGTAAGGTTATGCCCAATATTAGCCGAATAAGACTCTGATGCTGCTATTAGATTTTTTGGTGATAGATATATATATTAATATGTGTTGTGGGACCAAGTTTATAGCAATTAAATATTTGGGTATGTGATGTAACATGGTCTCAAGGTTTGTGTTGGAGATGGAATGGTTGAGTAAAATAAGGAGAGTGGTTGTTTAAGAAATGGGAAGAGATGGAACTTCTTATTGACAACCTGTAATGACCATTGGTTGTTGTGTTCAGTTGTTCTTTATAATGCCATAGTTAGGTATGCATATTCTCCCTTTATTGGTTTAGTAACTAACTCATACACTTAATTCTAGCTGGCTTTCACTTTCAAAAAATGTGTAGCTTTAATCTACTCACATGCCAATTTACCTTGCTTATTTTTACAGCTCCCTAGTATTTTTACATAGTACAGTTGTCTACAGTTATTGAGAAAGGTGCATCATAGAATAACCTCCTTAAAGGACTTAGTGTGACTAAGAGGTTGAGAAGTTGCTCTTTCTTGGGGAATTTAGTAACTGAGTGGTCAATTGAAATTGATATGCCACTCTAATTGCATCCAATTCCAATAGGAAACCATTGAGCCACCCTTTTAAATGGCTCTATCATGTAGAGTGGGGAAGAGAGATGAGAGTAGAACCTTTGCGAGCCAAGTATCATCCTAGAAACAAACATGATTTTCATTTCCAAGTTTGAATTTGGGATAGGTATAGAAAACATCTAGTTTTTTGCTTTAATGTATATATGTATATATGTATGTATGTATGTCTCCAAAGTGATAAAGCGTTAACCATCAACCTCTTCATCCTTGAGCCAAAGTGCCTCCATAAGTAATAAGCTAAACGAACAAGGTTCCTATAGTCAATTGTTTCTTCTTCTTAGAGTAAATCAAGTTAGTCTTGGTTGATTGGGCTCCTAAGACCATTCACAGCTGTCTAGGACTCTGAATGGGCTAACCTTCATTCCATGCTTCTTGCTATCCAACCATCGGATTAGAAAGAACTCCCGATCTAGCAACCCTCCAAGAATGGTAACTTCCCTATTAATTCCTTTTATAAATTTCTTAATAGTGTAAGGGTGTTCTAGCTATTCTACAAAATCATTTGGAAAGTAGCGATTTCTGAGAAAATTCAAATTTTCACTTGGCTCACTCTAAGAGATTATCTTCTGATAGGGGATAGACTCGCTAAAAATGGTTGGTCAATTAGCTCAGGATGCTCCTTTTGTAGAGTTTCTCCTGAAACGCTCCACTTGTTTCTAGAGTGCCCCTTTGCTTTTCAAATCTAGCTCTTCATTATGGAGAAGGTCCATTTCTCATCCTTACCTCAAGACCTTCATCTCATGTGGTCCTCTTGGAGAAAAAGATGCATTCATCCCTCCATTAGATCGGCAGCTAGCCCTTTTTTTCTTGTGGTCCATTTAGAGAGAACACAAGTCAAGAATATTCTCGAGCTTTGTGTCATCTTCTACTAAACTTAAATCCATCTCTTGTCAAATTTGATTCTCCTTTCAATCCTGGGGCTCCTTGCTTGTCAAAACCCCTAACCAAGAGACTCATCTAAAGCTCAGAAATGACATCCTCTCTTAAATTTCTCTTCTTGTAAATTCTATGTATCTCGTGTACATAGCTTTGTATCCTTGTAAATTTTCTTATTAATAAACTTGGGGGGCTTTTTACTCCCTATTTGCATTAAAAAAAAAGAGGTTCTTGTAGTTTAGTTCTATCTTTAAGATACTTCTGTGCCCATTTTGCCCTTAGCATCAAGCGTTAGAATGGTATCTCAGGTTAAATTTGCCTTTTATTATTATGCTTCTGGTTGCATGTGGATAGTGCCATCATTTATAGGAAGTCTAAGGGCATAAAAGAGTAGCAGAAAAAAGTAAAAACTCCAAATGAAGCTTTGAATGATAGGATTGAATTCTAATTTTTCAAAAAAAAAAACCTTATAAAAGTATTGTAGCTGAACTCTATACATAATGCTTTCTTATTACACAAGAAGCTTTGGACTTACACTCCAATGAGAACTCTAAAGCCATCTATGATCTCCTCAAGCAACATCGTACTACTTAGTTTCTAATAAGATTAATCATCGACTTTGACATAATATGCTGCTTTGTAAGCAAGTTTCCCTGCTCACAAAAACACACCAAGTAATATCATATTGAATTCCTACTCTAGCGTAATTTAGACTTTGCAAAATACCCGTGAAGAAAGCTGACAATTGACACGAACTTGGGGTTGGCCTTCGATAGGTACACCAAAGACGTCTTAAAGGAAATGGACTTGGCAGTGTTGATGATGTTGGCATTAACATCCCCCTTTAATACTGATATCTCAGCAAAATATGAACGTTTCCACTGGTAGTGGTAAAGATGTTGAAGAATTTTGCCTTAGTAATGCAGTAGATGAACTAGATGCTTCATTATTGATCTATTCTCTGATGAAGTAGCGTTGAGTGTCAATATGGTTTGTGCAGTTATGGTGCACTGTATTCTTTACAAGCGGCAATGGTTGACTGATCGTCACAGTAGATGGACCTCGCCTCTCCTTTCATCCTTCAAGTCAGGTAAGTTGCTACAGTGACTATCTTATATTCAGCTTCTAAAAATAATAATGTCATTGGGTACTACTTCGAGGATCAAGCCCGTACTGATGTTGAATGCAAATCCATACTACTCTTGCAATCATCTATGAAACCTGCATGATCATTATTAGAACAATCCAAAAAAATTTAAAATTGTCAGCATTAGTGTACCATAAAACTGCTTGCCCCCTTCAAATATCTTGAGATTATCTTTGCTACACTCCCATGAATTTTACTGTGCTCTACATAAGTATAGATAGTAAACATGCATATAGCCAGCTCAATATTTGGCCTCGTATTTATTGCATAAAGCAAATGCCAATCAAACTTTTGCAACTACTGGCATTCATCTTCTTTTCATCATCATGTAAAGAAAACTCCATATTTGTATTCATTGGATTCTATAATGGATTACAATCTTTCATTCTAAATCTGCCAAGCAAATTAGTTATGTATTATTCCTGAGAAATAAAATTTCCACACTCACTTTGTTTCATCTCTAAATCAAGAAAATAATTCATCAAACCAATATCTGTCATATCAATCTTATTAATCATATGAGACTTAAACTCATCCATCAATTTATCATTATCTCCAGTATAAATGTTCAAGTCATCTACAAATAAATAAACAAAAAAAAAAATTGTACATTGTTATAGAGCATTTTGAATAAAGCATTCATCAATCCTGTTGTTCCAAGTTTTTGTTTCTTGTTTCAGCCTATAAAATGCTCTCTTTATATGCAAATCTTTTCCTCCTGTCCTTTAATTTCACAACCTTGTGGCCGCTAAACAAACACCTCCTCATCCAAAAAATCATTAAAAAAATTATTTAAGAAAGTTAAATGTGCTCCAATTTGATAATAGCTTACCTTGCCAAGCTACCAACCATGAATCAATTTTCAATGAAATAACCAATCAATTTTCAATGTGTTGCGCATAGCAGTAACTTTGACCTTTAATAAAAATATTTAAAGAATTTTCTAATGAATTCACATAGGTCACATCACATCATATCAAATGTACTTTGGATGAAGATATGGCCAAAATGTTAAGGAGTTAAATGTTGAAAGTTGCAACGAATATGCTGATGATTTTTGATTGTGACATTATGTAGCAAATTTGAATGAAACTACTTTTAGATCTATTTTTCTTACTGTTTTAAATTAAGATGAGCCGTTAGTTAAGTTAGAAGTCCTATTAGGCTTGCTGATGATTTTGCCATTTTGCTGCTAGTTTCAATGAATGAGAAATATATGCTACTTTTAAATCTACTGCTCTTACTCTTTTAAATTAGGATATGCGATTTATTAAGTTAGAAATCTTCTAAGGCATGAAAAAAGTAATTTTCATTTTTTTGTCATTCTCATCAAGTAATAGAATAATAAAAGCGCAACAATGAGCCTTATATGAACTAGTATCCTGGGGGTTTAAAGAGGAAACCTTCACTTTAGATACCCTTTTATTATTTACTTGTATCTAATATAATGAAAGTAATCAAGTGCACTTTTAGTGTCTCTTTTTGCATGGTAGATTTTTTGTGTCGTTTGGTGGATTTTGAAATAGGCCCAATAATTTTAGAGAATAGTACAATGATGAGCTGATTGATTCTGAGTGTTTGCAAATGACATTTGAAAACCATAGTTGATTTTGGGTATTAATGAAAACCTTCAATGGTGTTGTAGAGCTAATAGTGATTTTAAAGTTGTTTATTTTTTTCTAGGTTTCTTCTTATTTTGATAATGTTAAACAAATAAACTTATCAGATATTGATCACTTTATCTTGTTTGAACCGAGGACTAGAAGGATCTTGCTAGTACATGAGCATTATAGTAAGAATCTTGGTTCTAAAGGTAAGGAATTTTACTTGGTGTTTGAAGTAGGATAAACTTTTCTAGCCTCATTTTAGAAAGCTTTGCCAAGCATGGCCTCAGATCATGTCCCTATTGCTCTTGATTGCCATCTTAGATTTGAGGTTACGAGATCATCTAATATATTCATATTTGAGTCCTGGTGGATGATAGAAGATGAGATACTATTATCATGACTCTTAGCAAAGGAAGGGATAGATTAGTGCAATAACATAGACGGAGAATTATAGAAGGCTTAGATTTTTTTGAGATGAGATAATGGTCCACTAATAGAATGAAAGGAAGAAAGGAAATCAAATAAAAGCTTCTACGGATATTGATCTACTTGATAAGGAGTTCACTAATTTATCACCAACCGAGTTGATTACCCAAAGGATCCTGAAGAAGTCCCTATCAGAAAACTATGAAAAAGGAAGAAATATAATAAAAATAACAATCAAGGATATCCTAGCTAAGGAAGAAGATAGATATATCACTTTCTTTCACAAAGTGGTTAATGAGCGCAAGAGGGATAATTGGGTAGTATCTTTGGTGTATAATAATGAAAGAGAGCTAACCAATCAAGAGGTAATCTCGGCTAAGTTGTACCGATACTTTAAAGATCTCTTTAGTACTTCATCCTCCCCTATGTCTATCATAAATTGGAATCTCCTATATGGCATGATGCCAATAAATTTGAGAGCAATATGGTGGGGAAGCCATCACCAATGTTTAAACTTTGACCTTCCAAATTAATCGAAGAGGGATGTGAACCAGTTGAGGCTAGTTGGTAGGAAATTCACTAATTGGTTATGTATTAGAACCGGAGCATAAGTGGTAATCTACAAGTTTCAAGGACCTTACTACTAGTTGGATATATACAACGCCTTAAATCTCCTCGATAGGACCCTAATTAGAATGAGGAAAGAGAAAATAAATTGTAAAAGCCCAATTTTTCTGGTCGTGAAAGGATTTCTAGCTTAAGAAATAATCTTTGTTAATTTGAAAGGTAGGAAATAGCACTGAAATCTGTCAAAATTTTCAATATTGAACAATTCTGCCCCAAACTTCAAACAAGACAAGCTTCACTAAAGTGGCCATAACATTATCATAATCATCATCATAATGCTTGATGCATAGCAAAGGCCGTTTTTTGGATGAGAAATGCATTGGAAGCAAATTTTGATGCATAATTGAATGGATATCTTGATGCCCTAATTTATCGAAGGAGAAACCTTAAGAAAGTTTTCTTGTAAAAGAATGATGATTCTTTGTTTCGGCATCTCTCTTCGGTGTTGATTTTGAGAATCCTACCTTGATTTCAATGCAGGCCTGTATGCTAGCACTACAAAAGTTATACACTTAGTATTCTTCAGCACTAACTTTTGCATATGTTCACATGGATCCTGTTGGATTGTTATTTGTTTCCCATACTGCTTGTGATAGAGGGTTTATGTTTATGGAAAGATCCGGCTTATAACTATATAGAGGGGTTGAAATGGACAAACATAGATGCCATATGGAATGATGAGAACTTTGATAGATGCACGGCATTTTTAGTTCAAGAGGCTGAGTTACAAAGAAATGCTCCACAGTTTTGATAAAATCAGTTAGACGATGAAAAATTTGTTTTTGCTGATTTGTGAAATGGTTACAGACAGTGAAGTTGCCAGATCCTCTAGTCATGTCGGCATAGATGGCATCAATCTGTGACACTGGCGTATATCTTGAATGATAAGGTACTGTTAGAGATGTAAAAGGGTGTCTTAGAGAATCGGGAGATAAACTACACTTTGCCATGGATTTAGGGCCTGCGCGCTCCCACAAGTACTGTAGGATACATATTGCACATGTTCAAGGCTAAAGTTGTAAAAAAGAATTTGTGCTATTATTGGAGTTGTGCTTGCAATCATTGTACTGAACTAATGGGTTGTGAATGTTGGGAAGAGGCATTGGATGTGAGAAAGTGGGTTGGTGGGCACTAATGGGGAACTACTGGTACAAGAATCTGACAAGAGGTGTGGCGGCGGCTGTGGAGCCAACAGGTCAAAATTCCTACCATCTTGGTGACTTGAAAAGGAGATTATATTAACGACACGCTATCAGTTCATTTTGGTGATGGACCTATCAATTGGAAATCTGTGACTTATCTCGTTCTAGCTTTGTCAAGCTTGGAGGTTAAATATGATAAGTCTGACAACAACAACAATTCTGACAATGCTTAAGAGGAGGTAGTAAATTGAGCATCATCCTAAAGAAGGTAAACATTAATTATGACAATCAGGGCACTATTTCTTTTACAATAAACCCAGGCTACCGTGCAAGGATGAAGTACATAAACACAGCACCAGCTTAGTGCATTATTTCTTTTCCAAGAAATCTGATGTTTTGTGCAAGGACATCCACATATGATGTTACAAGTTCATAGAATGTCACTAAGATGCTGAGACTCGATTTTTTTTCTTGCAAATAACATTTCTGACCCTTTAGGGTTGCTTGGATATCATCTTTTGTAGGGGGATTTTGACTGGTGGTGAATTATGGGTTCTATAAGAGATTGTGTATGGGGATTTCTTTTTTTGAAGGAAAGGTAAGGGAAGTGTTTTTTCCTACAAATTTATTAAATCAGTATAAATTACAAGTTGGATCGAGGAATTGAGGTAAAATGAAGAAGATTACAAAAGGTGCCATGGGAGTCCATCTTTTTTTGGAATTTCTCTAGTGCCATATGTGTCACATAAATGCCATATTCAATCGATCCCAACTTTTTCTTCATTTATTTAGCACTCTCTTCCTTCTTCATTCTATCTATAAACTGAGTACATTGGAAGGTAGCCATCTCAATCCTAAACCTTTGGCAAAGACGCTCAAGATCAATTGAGAATGAATATTTGACTAACAAATGATCTATTGGTTCATGATTAGCTCTACATAGAACATATCTATTGCTAACCCTTCATCCTTTTTTAGCTAACATATTTTCAATATGTAGCTTGTTATAGAGAGTCAATGAGAGAAGTACTTTAATTTTCTTAGGAATAAAGGCTTTTCACACTGTTATATAGAAGAGGTAGACAATTCTGCGATGATTAATAAATCTATAAAAAAAATTTATATTGTACCTACTATTTGGAGAAAGCTTCCAAACTAGAACGTCTAACGATGGCAATAAATAAATGGGAGAAAGCAAGCTTTGAAGCTACTCCAATTGGATGGATTTCAAGGAGAGAGGATCCTACACTGTAATCTTTTGCTACTGTGCTCTACAGCTTCATAGTGAGCAACTAAGGAGTGTTTCGAGTTAGTCTGATCGTAAATGCCCTCAAAAAGTAAGGTGAGAGGGATAGGAGCTATTTAGTTATCTTTTTAAAATTTGATTTTTTTTTACCATATTTGAAGGTCATGCAATTTTAGAAAGCATTCAAATATCTGCAGATATACTTCTATGCCCATTTGGCCAATACTGTTAGGTTCATGCTCTTGAGATTTCAAATTTCCAATCGTCTTCTCTTTTATCTTTACAAATAGCTTCTTAGTTCACTAGGCAGTGAAATCAATTAGTAGATTCTTTTCTTTCCTATAGAACAACACTTCTTATCTTATTAATCCTTTGTATTACCCAGCTTGAGAGTCTAAGAACATGTACGAAGTAAGATGATAATGTTGTAAAAGCTAAATTAACCAGGCATAATCTACTCTTAATGGAGAGTAATCGATCTTTCTATAGGACAAACTTCTTTTCAATTTTCTCTATCAATGACATCTGGAATTGTTTGGGAATGCTTTGATCATAGAGGGGTAAATTGAGGCATGTGAATAGGAGTCTCCTCCTACAATTAAGTAGAGTAGTAAAGGACAGTGCTACTTTCTCCTCTACATTTAGGAAAATCATTAAGTTTTTATGAAAATTGATCTTGAAGTTTAGTACATTTTCAAAGGCAAGAAGTCTATGTCAGATGCTTGTGTCCAAGATAGCTTGCCAAAGTAAGTTCATTGTGGATTCTTTTGGAAGTCCATGAGTTTTAAAGTAGGATATTGCTAGATTAATTTGAAAGCTTTTGTACTACTTGGTTATAGTATCAGCTCAAAATTTGACTTATTATAGTTTAGTTACGAAGTCATAATTGAAGTCAAAGTTTTGTCACTTGAAGGAGTTTGCTTTCTTTATTCCTACTCCAAATGAGTCAAAGAGAGTTTTAAAATAGTTATATGTAACTAGAAAGAGTCAAAATTCATGAATAATACATTATTGTGTTTCTTTTCTTACAGTTATAAATCTTCTCCCATCTTCATTTTCTTCATCATTTTATGTTTATGCAATAGTCTTCTATGCACTACTATGTGTACTTGACATGCTTTTATATTAATCTGATCTTGAGCACATCACCATAACAAAGTGCTATCCCTAACAAATTGCTATCAGAGCTACATTCAGAGAGTTTCTAGATCAATGAGGTATATATATCAAAGTGTCAAGATTTACTAAAAAATTTATCTTTTTTGGGAGAATCAAGATGCAAACCTTCTTTACTTTTTAAAGGTTTTGAGGATACGATTGAGAATGGCTATGATAAAGTAGCTATGATCAGTAAAAGTTTGAGAAGCTCCTTCATGCATAAAAAGAGGTGTTGGAGCCTAAAGGAAGACTATAAGAAGAATAAGTTAGCTTTGGGTATATCTATCAAGTAGTAAACGAGATGATATTTAAGAAAACATAAACAATAAGATCAGCTAAAGAAGCTTGGGATCGTTTTGAGAAGATATACAATGAAACAAAAGGATAGAAAGAAATTATATCAAGTCATGGTCACAGATGCAATCAAAAGATTTCAAAAGGTGTTGGCAAAATATATGATGATAAAAAATATGTCTATTACTTCTTCTATCTTTATTTATTTTGATGATGAATTTGATTCCATATGTGATGCATAGATTAGGCATGCTATTTACATGGAAGAAGCTAACAATATGGATACCATTGAGAATTTTGTTGATATAGATTATTTAGAGTTTGTTGCAATGGAGAAAAAGAATCTACACTAACAGTTAATTATGATGCTATTGAAGAGATTTCTTCAAGTCAAATTAGCTCACTAGATGCATGTGGAGAAAGATATGGAGATTTAATTGAAAGAAATTATGTTATGGTTAATAATTTGGTGGTACCAGTATTGGTACATGAAGATGTTTTGAAAATTATTGAATTATATGATATTGTTGCATGGCTACAAACAACAAGGAGGGACAATACATATACAACTTGATTATTTCAGTATTGTTGATACAAAAGGACATTTGTTTGTGATCTTGTTTAGTTGATAAATAGTATAAGCATACGTTGATGTGCAAGAGATGTATGGTTCAACTTCACATATAAATCTAGATGGTCTAATTAATTATATGATTTGTAATAAAGATTGCAAATGATCAAGAAAGGCTCATGGATGGTCTAGATTAATTATATGATTGATGACTTTGCTAACAAACATACACAAAGATATGGATTATTTGATCATGGTTGGATGGTGAAAGATACAAATGATATTCTTAAATTATTTGATTTTATTGATTTCCATTCTCCTAGTTATTCATAGGCAAGCAAGAAGAGTTTAAAGCTTTGGATTTCCAAATGGTTGATATAACAACTCAAAACTTTATCCAAAAAGACCAGTTAAGAAGATATTATTTATACTCTTTAATCCTGTATAAATACTCGATATCTCCTTAGTGCATAGCCAATGTAGAACTTAACACACATTGGTATGAATTCTCATATACTTTTTTTTATTTAAGCTCTGGCATTCTTATCAAACTAAGGGTTTAAATCCAAATCTAAATTTAATCACAAATACATAAAGCTCATCTATAGTGTCTTTTAATCCACATGGGCTATAGATTGGGTCCACTTTGATACCATTTGAAATAACCTAGAGCCTTACCTAAAAAAACTAATTAAGTAGATATTATTTGAAATTCCTTGATCTTGTATAAATACCTAAAATTTTCTTTGTGTATAATCGATGTGGAACTAAACACATGACAGTATGGGCTTTCACAGCTAAAATCAATTATAGGTATAATTATTGGTTTGAGAAAAGATAAAAAATTAAAGCTAAGGACCCCAACATAATAGGGAGTATTGAGAATAATGCTAAAGTTAAAAGCTAGCAAGAAGTTTCTATGTTGCCAAATCCAACTTCAACTCTTAAAAGAAGAGAGCATGCTCATGCTCAAGATGGTTTGCCCAAATAAGTTTGTCTTGGAATCATTTTGAAGTCCATGAGTCTTACAGTAGGATAGCATTGGATTAATTTGAAAGCTTTTATGCTATCTAGTTCTAGTAACAACCCACTTGTCGTGCAAGAGTCGTAACGGAAGTCAAAGTTCTACTACTACTTCGAGGAGTCTACTTTTTTTGTTCCTACTCTAGAAAAATCATAGTAGAAGAAAATAAATACCATGATCAATTAATCCCAGTTATTCCTCCATTTGGCTTCAATTTCTTCTTCCTCTATTTTGACCAAAGGCTAAGGATATTAGGAGGTAGTCTAGTCAAATTTAAATCATTAGCGAAGATCTCTAGAATCGGTCTTGAAAATGGGCACTTGATGAACAAATGGTCTACTAACTTTTAAAAAAAATTCCTATAGTATACACTTGCTACTAACCCTCCATCCTTTTTTAGCTAAGGTGTCTCTAATATGTAGCCTATTGCAAAGAACCAATCGAAAAAATACTTTAATCTTCTCAAGAGCATATTCTTTCAAAACTATATATATATATAGGATAGAATTTAGGTCCAGCGAGCACTATGTGAAAGGTTGATGTGGTTAGAAAAAAATAAGAGAGAGATAGAAAGAACAATAATACTTACATCTAACACACTGCATTTAAGTTTCATCCTTATAATATATATTATATTATATTATATTATATTATATTATATATATATATATATATATAATCTAACATGATTCATACCGCAGAGTGTATGGATAGTATGAGATTTCTGAGGATTAGTGGAGTAGAGGGTTCCCTACTCCATTGAATGAATAAATTTGGTTTCGTGTGACATCTTATTCTATTGCACAACAATGGCTTCCCTTTTTCTTAGATTAGCACAAGGGCTTTTAGGCGATTATGAGAATCCACCTACAATTTCTCAAATTACCAGCCTTAAAAATGAAAAATCAAAATTTAGCATCACTCTTTGGTTATGATCTTCACGAGCGGAATAGATTTTTGTTGAGAGAACAACGGAAGGATAAAAGAGCGAAAGAATCACATGAAGAATGACATGGGGTGTTTCTTTTGAGAATAATTTTTTATAGAAAGAAAGGTTGGGATTACAGGAGGACGGTAGGCGACTTTTTGGGATATAGAAGTGGGCGGCTGAAGGCTTTGTTTCTTTTATGTTATATTTACGATGACATCTGGTCCTATTTATAGGCGCACAACACCAACATTCTGGTATCAGGAGACTTCTCTTTTTACCGCCTTAGCCAAGCCGAAGTATTCTAGACTCCACTGAATTTCTCATTCTGGAATCATCCTGATAGATAAGCACGTGGACTATTCTAGAGAGAGTGCATTATAGTTAACAATTTCCTTACAGTGATAGAACTCTGTCCATCCGAGGTTTAAGATATCATTTTGGGGAAGCTTATGTTACTGTAGTACTACTATTATGGTCAAGCTGGCAGTCATTTATTTGGGTTTAGGGCTACTTATCCGAATTGAAAGCCATAATATTAAGATTGCTATGGATCAACGATCTTGGTTAGTGGTTTTCGGTGCATTTCTTGAATCTCGAGAAGGAAAAGTTGCTCTAGGCTTTACAGTTATCAAGTTTCTTGACAAGTTGTTCCTGAAGGAACTCAGATTTAGCCATGACTCGATTACCTGAACCCTTCCAGATTTCAATTCGGGTCTTGAATGTGTGCACATATACAGAAGCTTTTGCAACAAGTTTGATTCCTAGAAGTTGTCTTTTCTCTTTTTTGGAAGAAAAGGGAGGGGACTAGCCCCACCCATGAGTCCTAGAGGTTGCTAACTGCAGCTTCAATTGTATGAAATGCCTTATTAAACCTGTGTATATTAAGAAGTTCTTCAGGCAAAAATGAGCTCAGAACTGAATCAACTCCAATCAAATAATGCACCCATGTTGAATGGAAATAAATGCACAATAAAAATTAACTATTCATGGGCTTCATGCAGAACGAACTAGCTGTTCCAACCTTTACGAATGCTCATCCTAAGCATTGAGAGGTGGACTCCAAGATTTTAGTGCCAAACCTTTCACTAGGTTTTTCACATCATATTTTTGGAGGTTGGGAATATCTAGCTGGCAGAGGGTGTGTTCCACAAGGATAGCGATGTCTCCTTGGTTGTCTAGGAGTATTCTTTTTATCTCTATTTTTCAATGTGAATTTTAACTGTCTTTTAGTCAATTTATTCAGCTGAAGCCTTTTCTATGATCATTCCGAGGTGATAGATTTTTTCGCCAGAGTTGTTGCCTTGGACAAGAAGTTGCATGCGCATGTTGAGTTGGTATGCGTGTGATTAGTAATACACTGCACATGCTTTATTCGTATACGATGGCAAGTAAATTGAGTGCCCTTTATAGGTTCCATAGAAATTGAAGCAGGAAACAATTCAGATGGCAGCTCTGCACAGTTTTAAGCTGGTTATTTATTAGCACCAAGCTGTAAAAATCATGCAACTCCTTTCTCTCCTTCACTCCCTTTCTGTTTATGCGTAGAGAACAGTCATACATAGGATTTTTTCACAAATTTCATATCCAATCAAAGAATTTTTTCAATTGTACATCGATTCATATAATTATTCCTAGTATTTGTTGTAATCCCAATTTTTAGTACTCCCTTAGCTTGGTCAATTGTACTGCTGGCTTTAATTCTATCTCCTGTGGTCATGTGGCTCAACGGTTTTAAGATAAAATGTCAGAAACTTAGAAACTAATAATGAAACAGATATCGCTGTCAGAAACTTAGAAACTAGTAATGAAACAGATATCGCCCGCAACTCCCCCCGCCCCACCACCACACACACACACACGCAGAGACAATGCATTCATACTGTAGACAGACAGGCACACAATGACACGGACCGGTGACCAAACCTGTAGGCCACTCAGTTTAGCGCAACAATGAAAACAATCAACTCCCGAATTCACTTCAAAAGTAGGATTTATATTGTTGGATGAGTAAATTTTGTTGTGTTAAATGTAGTGTATATCATTGATTAAGTTGTTTCAGTAAATTTTGGTATTGCAAACTTGCAATCCTGAACTAGCGAAATGATAGCTGATTAATTATGAAGAGAGTAACGAAAAGACTGTCTATTATAATTATGAATGCTTGGACAGAGGATATTGTGAGTAATAGCAATTAAAGCAGTGGAGTGAAAAATGTTATTGGATATCGAAAACAGATCAACTAGTTCTCATAAAGCAACAGAGATGCTTTAAGTCAAAATAAAAATGGTATTGCATATCTCTACGATTCTTGCACTACCCTTGACCACTTTAATAGTTGTGTTACAGAATCAATATTAATTGGGATAATTGTTACCATGCACTTTTAGTTTCCAGAACATGTGCACAGATATCAGGTGCTATAAAAGAGCAATGGTTTTCTGCAACTGATCAGTGGCTTCACCGTTATGCAAGAGCAATGGTCTTCTGCAACTGATCCGTCAATTAAACCGAGCATATGTACTCAGGTTCATCTAAATAAGCAATAATTTCTATTGTTCTTTTCTTTTCCTGACGTGTTGTAGCTAATAGTTGGCAATGACAAAAAGAACTTACTCAATTACACATTCAAAAATGCACTCATAAATAAGGATATCTTTTGAGAAAAAGATATCCTTCTGAATGAGTTTCTGAAGATCTTTGCAGATACCACAATTATATCGAATGTATGAAGTACCAGCTTAAAATTGAAGAAGAAGAAGATATTAACTTGTAAAAACTCTTATTATAATTTTCAAACAATTACAAATTATTTTGTAAGTGAAGCAACCTGTGAAGAGTATTACTGAGCATATATAAATTTACTGCCGTCAAGTTCTTTAAAGTTTCATAAAGCTGCTAGTTTGACTGGGTTTTGTGACACTTCTAAGAAAACTCACTGTATGAAGCAAATTATGAAAGTTTATTCACTTTTTTGTGCATTATGAATGGAAATATGATTGCTTTGAATTTTAAATATGCTTGCTTTATAGGAATTTTCGCAACTAATCTTCATACATATGCAGTGTTCACCACGTGTATTATCTTTGCAGCATTACATATATTTGGACATGGTTAGACTTTGTTTCATATTTTGAAACTATGTTTGGGCATAAGATCAACATGCCCCCTTACATGGACATGTATTATTGCTTAATAATTTTGGTATCTTTCTTATCCAAAGTACTTGATAGGTATCCTCATAAGAAGCATTCAAATGAATAAAAAATGATATCATTTTCTGAATAGTGCTTGAAGTCATGTGTATGACATATAAACACGCGACGATTGCCACTCTCCTGATAGTTGGTCATCGTAAGCGCACTATTGATGCCAAAAGATGAAAAATAGAAGATCAAACTTCCTTCTCATAACATCCCATCGCGTGTTCCATGTACTAGTGGCAGCATGGTGATTACTTGAGTCGAATGTTTTATAATTTGTGCACGAGTTGATAGAAAAGTAAAAAAACACAATCATTGTTTCCTAAAAATAGGCACTGTGATGTGTTTGGAAAAATAAATGCAACACTAAACATGGAAATGGAAATTTCAACTTAACTAGATAATGTTGAAGTTTTTCAACTGTTTCCATTTTGCTAGCTCTCTAGATTAACATCCCAACATTCACCGCAAAATATCAAAATCAACTGCTCGAAAGAGGAAAAATCTCAAATATAAAAGCTAAAGAAATTCAAATATGTATCGGAACTACAGGATTAAGGTGCTATAATTGATCCACTTCTGTGGCCTTCTCCATCAGTAAAAAGTTTGATAGAACCACGGGTGGAACATCTCAAAAAGAAAGTCGTGAAAAATCATGAAATATAATATCTCAAAATTCATTAAATTGTAGGCACCTCCCGTCGCTTTGTATTAAAATAGATCCAACTTTTAGCTGAGTCTTCATCTTTACTCTCCCAAATCATTTAATGCTTTGTTTCAGTTCAATGGCTGGAGAGAAAAAGCAGAAGCTCAACAAGTGATGAGTGAGATGTAGTAGAAACTGCTGGTTAGAACAACACAAGTGTTTGATATATGAGATCACAGAAGGCTACAAAACATAAATCCATTATGGAGGGAACGTCAAGAAAACCAAACATTGAGCACATCAGCTAGTTGGAAAAGTCGAAGAAGAAAGAAAATGATAAGGATAAACCAACGGCGGCAAGGTCAGGCAATGGGACTGTTGAAGGCCTCCCATGGCCTGGAAGCTAACTGCATATCAGCCATTAAGTATGTCCCATTGCTCTTGGAAGATGCCGACCGTGTCGTTGATGCTCACGATGTTGTCATAGTCCGTGATAGAAATCGGGACTGATCCACCCTCCAATGGTACCTCAAGGGCTCTCACGTTGACGTATCTCACGGGCTGATTCGGCATGGAAGAACATCTCTCTTCCAGTTGAGCTCCCAAGTCTAGCGATGACTTCAGGTCGTGACGACCAGATTCCTCCTCAATGGTGTCAAGGGGGAGTGACAAGGATGCCCACTGGTCACCACCATCCCTCAGCGTTGCGCTGCTCGTCCGTTTCTTCTCTCTTGTCCTTTCCCTTGCCCTTTCCCTTGCCTTGGCCCGAGACTCTCTAGCAATTTTTGGACGGAATGCTGGTTTGGCAGAGGGCCTAGCAGCTGCCTTTTTCGCCCGTGGCCTCTTTGCTTCACCGGAAGTAACTGCCACAGCCACCTGCGAGGACTTGCCCTTGTGGTTGGAGACGGTGGAGATATCCACGCACTCCGATGTAGATGACTCATTCTTGGGGCTTTCATCGTCGAAGGCATGATCTCGGGGGCGGCAGGCGGCAGCTAGCTTTTTAATGGCTGCTTCGGACATGGTGAGGAGCCATTGCACCGTCTTGCTGGCCTTGTCGAAGCCCAGCATGTCCTGGAGGTCAAAGAACCTGCGGGCGACCTGGAGGGAGAGTCTCATCCTTCGGTCCCTCGGCCCCGTCGCAGTAAATATCTTGCTGTGCCTGTCCTTCCTCACCACTTTCCTGCTCTTCTTTGGCGGCGTGGGGGTGGCCATGGAATTGACGATGGGTGATAGACTGGAAGGGGGAGGTTGCGGGGCGTCGGCCATGGAAGCGGCAAAGGGAAGGATGAGGTGGGTGGAGAGTATATCGGGAAGGTTGTCGGAATCTAAGTTGGAGGGTGAGAAGGGGAAGAAAAAGGCGGGATAGTCCGGTTTGGGACGGGGAGGGTTTTGCTCCGCTTGGGAAAGGGAGCTTTCCATGAGGTTTTGGGGGTCGGGGAATGGCAACATCTTGGTCAAGTTATGATTGGCAAAGCGGAAGGTATAGGAGGTGGTAGAGGAGATCTATGGGACCTGGCGAACCATGCACCGTAGGTGGAAGGAGGGGAGGGACGGGTAGCTTCTCCTCAGCTTGGGTGGTGAAAGACACTAGGAGATAGTGAAAGTTGTTGAGCTCAGTAGATTCCTAGATCTTAGACGTCCTATAGCTAGACGGAAAATATACATGTAATCGGAATGAACTTGCTAGAGAGTGGACTCGAAGGAGGTAGGGTTACGGGGAAAGAAAAGAGCTATGGAGGGAGATCAGAAGAAGACGGGCGAGGAGTTTGGCGTCGGTGGCTTGGGAGGGGTGCTGGGTGATGGAGGAGGCTCATGGCTAGTATTTATTAGGGACAGAGCTTTTTCTTTCTTTCAATTTTGTTATAGGCTTTTAGAGTGAGATTGTGGGTGGGCTTGGAACGTGGATATATATCTGAGATATGAGTGGGCTTGGAATGTTGATATATCTGTGATGTGGATGTATTTAAAGTGTTTTCCCCCGACTTTTCAGCCAGCACAGCTTTCAGAACAACTTTGATTAGTTCTGAAGCTTATGATCTAAACAAGACATATTATGATTTCTTTTCAGCAAATCTATGTCACTATTTTGCTACTGAGAGATGGCGAGGGAGAATTCTCATTTATGACGATGCTAGGGCTCTCTTTCAGCAGGTTCTTTGGCTCACATTTAATAGGTTCAGGAATCAGGACCACCACTCTCTCTTGTCTTTATAATAAATAGTGTATATCTCAGCTGCGTACGACTGCAACTCATTCCTGGAGGCTACGCGGGTCCACTTCGTGCAGCTACCAGGGACAATTATTTTGCGTTACCCCTATGCTTTCCGGCCATCCCAACCTGCAACCCTCCTTCCCCTTCCTTTGACCGCCCTCTCTCTCTCTCTCTCTCTCTCTCTCTCTCTCTCTGCAGTGAGTTTTTTTTCGGTTAGCTTTTTGTTTGAGAGGACTCTTTACAGTGAGATGGCTTGCCTTCTAGGGTCGGTTTAGATTGAGAACTTGGTATTGCAAAAAAATAAAAAGAAAAGAAAAAGAGAGCTCTTTTGTGTTTGGTACTTCATTTGCCACTTATAAGAGTTTAGTTGCTAAGGTTTGTCTGTCGCTCACGCACACTATTGCATGCGTCTCTCTCTCTCTCTCTCTCTCTCGTCCTCGTCCAGGCACTAGTCTAGAGTGGAGGGTAGTTCGTACAAAGCTTAAGCCCTTATCAGCCCTATCTCCATCTTTTCTCTACCTTCCAATACCTACATTTGGGAGGAGGAATGAACTCAAGAGGCCAATCAGGGGTAGGCAGAGCTCATCCATACCAACAGCCATCTATAATGGCAGTAGTCCTCCCATCACTTGAAAGCCTCTCCGTTGCCTTCCCTCCAATCCCTACATTTCCATTTATACATGCCGTTCTACCTTTTTCCCCCCTCTTATCCACAGGATGCCACTTATGTCTCTGTCATCATCCCCTCCTCCCCTCCCCTTCCCCGTCTCCCGCGCGACCCTGCACATGGCTTAGTCCCACTTTGTAGGGATATCATTGGAGGGCCAAATGGATGGCCGGGGTGCTCGCATTGCCACGCCCCATTCCTGTACAACTATTCAGAATCAAATGAAAAGAATTCATGAAAAACTTGAGAGGCCTCTTTGTAAATGAAGAGAGCTTTTATCTAAGAGTGACGATGACCAATTAATTGCTGTTCAGAAATTTGATGAGAGGGTATATAGAGTTCCCTTGTTGAGAGTACATGGACATGAACCTTTGTGGAGCTCGGACATGGGCTGAAGTGCTTTCATTTCATAGGCCATTCACCCCTCTCTAGACCACAAATAACACAGATGCTATCTTCCCCACCTTCACTATGGATGATTAGCCCTCGCTAGTAGTTATATTTGTCCCAAACACAGTAACAGGCCGTAGGCTTGGGAATAGATTCCATTTGGGAAAGGGCAACGGAGGACGGACTGGACCGCCAAGGGTTATGCACGACTCGGTACTACTGGATGCCATCTTCTTGCGTGAGGACCGTCCTTCTCCACTCCACTCCCACCCATGTCCTTGTTCGTCTATATATTTTTATTTTATTTTCATCCGCCGAGATTCTCTCCTACGGCACTTCCTCACAAGATATCCATCCCTCAAATTCAATCCTATCACTCGTCGTTGTATGGCACCATACTTGTAGGTCACTTCTGTTCAGCCTGATGCCTTGCATAGGGGTGGCAAAACTTAGACCTGGATCCATCAATCTCACCTGAAATAAATAGACTCGGATTAGTCATTTTTAAATTCTTGTTAGAAAATTGTTCAACCAAAATCAAATAAACGAGTGGGTTTGCATTGAAATGCCAACCCACTAGATCACCTAATTCAGTGGTGATACGTGGTAACTTAGTCGGCAGCATTGGCAGTATTCTTAGATATGCGGTAATCTGCTATACTAGTTTATGTTTTCAGGCTTTTGGTATTTGGGAATAGATGTCAGTGTTTGCATTTCAAGTTTATGCTAGGATTTATGACTTCATTTGTCTGCAAGGTTGGATTAGTATTCCTTGCACAATTGTGGGTTTAGTTTGAGGATTTTCTTATCTAAACTAATTTTGACATGACCCAACTCATTAACAGTCCATATTAGTAAATGTTTAGTCCTACATCAATTATGTAGTGAAAAGATCCGGAATATTTATATAGGATCAAAAAGACCAAATAATAACTTCTTCATAAATTTTTTTTGAGTAAAGTCTTAGGTTATTATAAATAGTATTAGAGTAGATGTAGTTCATATCCCATATGAACCAAGAGATGCTGTAGATAAGCTTTATGAGTTTGTGATTGATATGATTGGATTTGGATATAAATTTGGATATGAATGTTTATGTCTCATGCGAAATAAAAGATGCTGTATGTCAGCTTTATGTGTTTGTGGTTGATTCGATTGAATTTGAACGTGGATTTGGATACAAATCCTTAGTTTATTAAGGATGATAAGGCTTAAATGAAAAAAGTATGTAAGAACTCATGCCAATAAGTGTTTAGTCCCACATCAGTTATGTATTGAGAAAATCTTAAGAAAAGCTTAAATAATAACTTTTTATCTACTTTTTTTAGATGAAGTCCTGAGTTATTACAAATAGGAGTCTCGATTTATGTAAAATAAATAGATTAGGTATCATTTAGTTTTCCTTTCTGATTATAAATGGGTCAGCTTAGGAATTTTGTTGACTTGAATCCATTTGAACTTGATCCAAACCCAACCCATTGCCACACCTAGACCTACTTGAGCAGATGAGATGGCGTTGCAAGAGCAACCGAACATTGAGTCCAGCACCTAGGATTTTTAGGTTCAATAGAAGTTGGAGCAAAACTCGGAAGAGGCAAAGGTACCACTTTACGTCAGTACTTAAAAGCAGTGTTGCTGTATCCACCAACCAGATGATGAATTCTATAATGAAATAGTATAACAAGTGTGGTGCAGAGATAACTCTTGGTTCCAGATTGATCATCAAAGAGAAAGGTATTTGCTGGATCCGTATATAGATTGAAGGGACAATTTACATCTGACGAGCAGAAAAAATTTTTGCTTGGGAGAGTCACATCCAAGTGGAGATACGCAATCACTGTGTTAAATAAACAAGGGAATTATCTGGTTATACTCTTAAAGGTTTAGTTTGTAATTCTGAAAGAGTAGCCTATATTTGCATATGTGGGTATGTTCTGGTCATTCAGATTCCAGCAATCCATAGAAGATGAGCATTCTGGAAACATCCTTAATAAAATAAGGAAGTATTGGATTATTGATTTGTTTAATTATAATATTGCTTTTAAGCTCCCACTGAGATGATAGAATAAAATAGTTAGGATGGTTTAACGAAGTTTTAGGTCAAAAACTTCCAAGGGACTTTTGGTTTCTAGTTCTAATTATATTATTCTTTCCATGGCATTCATCACTCAGTTGCTGGTAGGGTTGTGGTAACAACGGATATTGACAAGAAATAGGGTCAAAATCCACCAACATTTGCTGATCAAAATGATTTAAGGGAAGACAGACATTCTACCGGAAATATTTTTCACACTTGTGCTTGGTTATTGGAGTTCAGTGAATTTCTAATGCCATGTGAATGAAATGCTTCTCTGTTTTTTGAAAGTTATATCCCAAATCAACTGAGTATCAAACTTTTGTCTTCTATTGCAATTCACACGTTGTATTTAACTAAACACAGCTTTCTCCTCGTCCTCTCTCTCTCTCTCTCTCTCTCTCTCTGTGCATTTTTTGTTTGAGAAATATATGCAGTCTCTTTTTGCCCACACATACAATTATAAATAGTAGTGCATCCCATACAAGTTCCTGTTTTAGAGACATACGACAACTTGTGAAGTAAAATAACCTCTTCATCTCTCTCACAGACATTCGTCCAGAATTGTTTCCTGGTGACCTACAAATCCTTATGACAGGCTGATCAAGGGGCTGCCTTTTCCTTTACTTTTATGATAGGAGAAAAAGGAACAATGGGAATCCCTTTACTTTCCTTGGATAAAAATCACTTTATTTAGTTTACCAAATTGAGGGATGCAATGCTATAGTCCAATTCGGAACATCTGTACGACTTTCTTTGTGCTTAGTCCACGGGATGGACAAAAATCACTTTACCCCGTGCAGCGACTGGTCTTGCCTTCTACATGCCCACACCGTTATTTTCTTTACCAATCTTCCATTCTTGGACCTCCCACAAACACCAAACTAACAACCAGGGGCACTGGTTTCACTAATGATGATAGAGCCCTTACTATCGGTTCCAGAGCAAGAAAATCTTCTACTATTTATAAGGCATTCTATGGAAAATCTTCTACTATCAGTTATGGTGCATTTTTCATTAGGGAAGAGAAAATCCTCGTGGTGCAAAGGAAACATGTGATCCAAAATTTTGCCTTTGAGCGCTCATTTTTCAGTTGTAATAGAACGTTTAGCTCATTGCAAGTTGGGTTGGAAATGGATTGTATAGGATGAATGGTACAATAGCACGGTGTAGTTGGAGAATAATTTAGGAAAGGATAGCTTTTATTGGATAGTAGAAAAATTACAATATAGTTGTAATCAATGGATTTTGAGGCTTCTAGTTTACTTTTACTGTTGGGACTTCTTGACTGTTTATAGCCGAACTCAACCAACTTACAAAAGGCTCCTCAAGCTTCCGAAGCTTGATATTCACCGCCTTTCTAGAATTCTCTATTCTTTAATTTTTATTACATATTCTGGAGATAAGCTTCCACATGAAGCTTCTATTGATCAACATAGCTGCTACAAAAACTCCCACCAACTTCTACAATATTTTAGTGGAAAGTGCATTAACTTTTAACACTTAACAAGGTTGGAAGTCGAAAGTATCAAAATCCTGGATGGGATGTAGGAGTTTGAGGGATTCCGATAAGTGCATGAAAGCAACAAACACTACTTTTGACTTTACTTTGTTAGTGGAAGCCTTACCCCTTATCCGATATTATTGTTTGATTGCATAACTTTATCGTGACCCAGCCCAGTTCCACTTCCCCTTTTCCTTTACATAATTATGCTAGTCAGTACGCCTACTACAGTTCATTCCAAATTTCATGTAGCTTGCTATAGGCCTCTCTATTTTTTCGAATGCATTGCTGGAGTCTCTTCAGGTTGAAAACTTTACTAACTAGAGAATTTCTAGAAATGCACACTCGATGGGAAACTCTCACGATGCACCCACAAGTAACTGCCTGCTCTTTGAGAGTATAAACAGTCTTGCTTTGTACTTTAAAAATATCTTAAGGAACTTGGGGTACATGGCCAATTTCTTGTGATGATACGATGCTCAGCTTGTAAATCTTACCTCTCATCATGAAACTGGTATGATATGATCGAGGCAATACATTTAATATGGATGCTAACCTTGAATATAAGAAATTATCTGAATATTGTCCCGTTGACTAAGGCAGCATATGCATATACTTTTAATTTTAAATAAATAAATAAATAAAATTCATGTTACTTTAGAGGATTTTCACTTTTGCTCATGTCATTATGTGCATGTCTGCATTCATCTCTTGTACTACAATTACTCTCCTACTTGTACTAAATTTTCTTGTTTTGGCATGAGATCCATGCTCATACTGATCTAGATTATGAGAGCAGTTTCATAATTTGCAGCATTTTTGGATGACACGGCATTGAGGGCGAAGGGATAAGAAATTATAAACATTTTTGAAGTTGAAAAAAAAAAAAAAAAAAAAATACAGCATTCATCTGGTCTCTTACAAGCCTTGTTGAGGTACACTTTTCAAGTGGTATAGTTTTTAATCATTAGTATTCCCATATTTGGCGAATCATTAGTTATTCCTTATCATGTGTCTAAAGAGTATCGGAGAACATCTTAGCCAACTTATTTTTACAATTTAGAAAGCATAGTAATAGATGACAAACATCGGACTCCAAAATTTAGGCATGTACTCACTGAGGAGGAGCAGGCAGAGTTTACTGAGGTGTTTAACACAGAATAAAGATCAGACTATGTGGAGACGAGAAAGCAAAGGAATATACTCAGTGAGGAGATTTTATAGCTTTATTCATCAAGGGGGTTTGTTAGCTCCCTATGCTGATGCTCTATGACAATGTTCAATGCCAGGGAAGGTTAAAATGTTGAGCTGGTTTGCCAACAAGAGCAAAATTCTGAGCGAAAACAACTCAAGGAAGAGAAGCTGGACAGTTGTGATGGCTAACCCCCCTGTGGATTGGTGGAGGAATCTGTCAACCACCTCTTCCTGACTTGCAGATATATGAGGTCTTTTTGGAGAACGGGGTCAATTTAGTAGTTCAGAAGATACCCCAGAATTCTCAGGACTGAGTGGAGAAGCAATCAGGCAGAAAGGAAGGGGAGAAGAGGATGGAATGCTGTAGTAGCATCTGTTTGTTGCATTTGGTTAGAGAGGGAAGCCTGTGTATCCAGTGGAACAAAGCAATCAAGTTCGCAGTTGTTGTAGAGAACAAAGTGGTGGTTTATGGAATGGTTTAGGGTGAGGCAGCTCAGATTATAAGGAAGTTGAGGAACTTATTTAAAAACGAAAGTTAACAGGTTGGCTAATTTTGTAGATGATTTAGCGATCGGGGTATGGTTGACAAGATTTCTCTATGTTTGTTATCCTGTTGGAGAACTTGTTCCCAATTCTAGATGGTTGGAGCAAAGGGGTGTGCGTTTGTGGTTGGGATTGTGTTATTATGACTCGGGTGCTGTTGGTTTGAAATAGAAAGTAGTCTTCCTGTACTCGAGAATGGTTAAGGCTGTACATCTGACCTTCCAAAATCACATAGTGATGGAAGCGTCGTGCTGCACTGCGATGATTTATTTTTATTTTTATTTTTTTCTTTTTCTTTTTTCAACTATGAGTGGTTCAACCATGCACTTACTTATATTCTTGATTTGTTGCAAGGGGAAGATCTTCTGCAGTGATGAGATTCAATGCAAGGATAACAAAGATGCCAATATTTAGAGGAAAGAATCTATTCGGGTCTGTTGCAGAGTGGAAATCTTCTTTCTCATCTCAATTAAAGATCTTCCACAAAAATGCTATGGTGGTCAACCCTTGTACCAGATATTCACCCTTAAAGGCTGGCATGACATGCTCCATGAAGGTTGATACTTTATATCAGAACCCCACCATCAGTCGTGCCGATCCCATGAATGGTATCAAGCACCTCATGCCACATGGCCTGACAACTATGGGGAGAAAATATTTGTGCCATGGTTGGGCCCCATGACAATCTACTTCTAGATCCCAACCCAGAAATTAGGTTCATGTTTCTATTTTAAATTAATTTACATCAGTCTGAATTTATTATAAATACAGTTATGGTATAATGGCTTGATTATATTTTACAATTAAAGGATTTGTTGAATCATTTTTGCCCTATGAAGCATCTGCAACTTTTAGCAGATACTGAAATAAAGTCCCAAATCAAACTTCATAAAAATAAAGATTCGGTTATCTGAGGCACTAGATGTCTTGAAATTAGTCAGCAACCTTATGAAGCATGGTGAAAGAATCAAATTATTTACCAAAACCAAATCTAGGCCCATCCGAAATGTCCAACTAATCCAGAAAGACTTGGGGGGTCCTCTTAGATCAATTAAGGCGTTACAGAACTTTCTTAATTAGTCTCTCCAAAAACCAGATGACATAGGAAAAACTAATGCTTGAAGCTTGCGTTGTAATGGATTCCTATTCACATCCAAAAATGATTCTTTGTCTTGTTGTTCATAGAATGTTAAAAGACTTGCCAGTAGCATTGGAGATGAAAGTTAGCATAATCATTCTAACAACCGCATCTACGTGCTATTGGAATCAGCTATATAAATCTTGTTCCTTCATTCCATTGGTTTTGGAGCCATATATTTTGTAAGATGTAGATGATATGAGTCTTTCTTTGAGACCACTAAAGAATACTATGCTAGAGTAAACGGGTTAGTTAATCAATTGAGAGCTTAAGGGAAAGATATTTAAGACAAAAGGTTGTAGAAAAAATATTAATTAGCATCACTAAAATGTATGATCTAATAATGACTACTATTAAAGAATCAAATGATATATCGACTATGTCTACATAGGAATTAATGGGCTCTCTAGAAGCATATTAAAATAGGCCACAAAAGAGTAATGAAAATTTCTTGGAGACTACTTTTAAATCTAAAGTCCATATGCGATCTCAAAAATAAAAAGATGAGGGAAGAAGATTTAAACAAAAGTTATAAAGAAAAGATAACTCCAAGGAAGGAGGCAAAAATAATCAAAGAGAAAAAATAAAATAAAATTCTCTTCTTATGGCATATGTAAGAAAATAAATCATTTGAAAAGAAGATTACTAGCTTTGTGACAAGCCTCAACGGCAAAATTGCAAATAATTTGGCCACTCTGAAAAAGATTGTCACTTCAAGAACAATCATTAGGCTAATTTTTCTTTCAAAAAAAAGAAAATGAGCATCATTTCTATGCCAATCAAAGTGCTACAGTTAAAGAAAAGAATAGTATTTAGACAGTAGCTACAACAACCACTAAAAGACAAGTTTGCTTAAGGAACAATGAGTTAGTAAAAGCCAACAGCAAAAGTATGATCACAATCTAAACAAGAAAAGATATAAAATTTATTACTAATGTTCTTTTAGTGCCCAAGTTTGAACAAAATCTACTAAGTATCAGTCAAATAACAGAGTATGGGTACTCTCTCCACTTTGAGAGAAACTCTTGCATCACAAACAATAAGAAAGATAAGAAAGCAGAGATTGCCAAGGTTAAGATGTCAAGTAGCAAAAGCTTTTCAATTGACTGGAAGTATATAGCAATGAAAGCATAAGTAGATGACTCATGGTTTAGGCATCGAAGATTTGACCACTTCCATTTCAATGGATTAAAAATCCTCCATCAAAAAAATTTGATGAAGGATTCGCCTCTTATACAAGCCAAAGATGATATCTGTGAAGGCTCCCTCTTAGGTAAGCAATATCAGTAGCCATTCTTTTCTAACAAAGCCTAAAGAGCTAAAGCATTATTGAAACTAGTGCACACCAATGTCTGCAATCCAATGAGGATTCCATTTCTTAATGAAAATAGGTGCTTTATCCTTTTTATTGATGACTACTCAATAATGACTTGGGTATATTTCATACAAGAAAGATCCAAGTCTTCAATATTTTCAAGAAATTTAAAAATCTAGTAGAGAAGCAAAGTGGCCACTACATCAAGATACTGAGAAGTGATAGAGGTAAGGAATATACTTTCAATAAATTTAACAAATTCTATGAAGATAAAGGGGTGGGGCATCAACGAACTGTTCGATATACCCTATAACAAACTGGAGTATTTAAAAGAAAGAAGAGAACTGTCATGGAGATGACAAGAATAATATTGAAGGAGAAAGGCCTACCTAAAAATTCTAAGCTAAAGCTATTTACACAACAATCTACCTACTAAATAGATGTTCAACTAAAGTAATGCAAAACAAGACTTCTGTCAAAGCATAAAGTGGCTAAAAGCCATGTGCATAACATTTCAAAATTTTTGAAAGCATATGCTATTTACATATTCCTACCGCAAAAAGAAGTAAACTTGATGACAAAGTAGAAAGAGACATTTTCATGGGCTGCAGTAAGAGTTTGAAAGCTATCGAATATATAGCTTGAAGGCTACAAAACTCATTATCAGCCAAGATGTTAAATTTGATGAGACCACATCCTAAATTTGGGATGAAGAAAAAGTCAAGAAGCAACAAGTGATCATTCCAATCATATTGCCACAAGATATTCCTTGGAAGGAGCCAGTAAAACTTGAGGAAGCTACTCTAGAGATTCCAAATCACTCGTCTTCACCATCAAGGTTTAAGCTTGATTCAAGAGCACAAGACAAAATTAGTGGCCAAAGAATACTCTTAGCAATCTAGAGTAGACTACAATGAAACCCTTACTTCGATGGCTCACTTAGACATGATAAAAGCATTAATTATACTAGCAGCTTAGAAGAAATAAAAAATCTACCAACTTCATGTGAAATCTATATTTCTAAATGGATTCCTATAAGAGAAGATTTGTATTGAGCAGCCACAAAGTTTGTTATCAAAGGAGAAGAAGAAAAAATACTAAAACTAAAGAAGGCCCTATATAGGTCAAAACAAGCATCACGAGCCTAATACAGTAGAATTGACAAGTATTTCATGGACCAAGGATTTAGAAGAAGCAAAAGTGAGCCAACACAATATATCAAGAGGTAACACTAACACTCTCTTGTCTTTTGCTACTCCTCTAGTCACAAATATTAAATTACACAAAGATGATGGATCAAAATAAGTTGATGTCTTTTGCTATAAAAGTATTATTAGAAGCCAGCTGTATCTCACAGCTACAAGGTCGGATATAATGTATGCAATAAGCTTGCTATCAAAACTTATACAAAGTCCTAATCAAACTCACTATGGTGTAGTAAAGAGAATAATCAGGTACTTATAAGGCATTGAGAATTTTGGCATTCAATATAAGCCCATTATAGACTCAACTATTCGAACACCCTGATAGTGATTGGATCAGATCTATGGATGATATGAAAAGTACTATGGCTTATGCATTTACACAGGATTCTTGATTTTCTTTTAGGTATCAAAGAAGCAAGATTTAGTGACACAATCATCAGTAAAAGCCAAATATATAGCACTTGCAAGTTTTACAATCAAGCTGCATGACTAAGAAGGATACTTAAAAATATAGGTGAGCAACAAAAAGAACCAATAGATATGATATGTGATAATAAGTCAACAATTGCAATGGCAAAGAATCTTGTCTTTTACAGCAAGACAAAATATATTTGCAATCAAATATCATTCAATAAGAGAGGTTGCAATAAACAAACAAAGACATTGAACTCAAGTGCTGCAAGATGGAGGAACAAATAGTGGACATCTTCACAAAAGCACTATCATATGCAAAGTTCTATTGCTACATGACATGCATGAAGTATTAGAGAAAGTGCATTAAGGAGAAGTGTTAAAATCTTAGTAACAACCCAAGTCATGTATGTGTAATAGAAGCTTCATGTGGAGTGAATAAAAGACTTCAAAATAGTGTTTAAGGCTTCTTTTGGGTTGGTGGAGTTCGGCTATAAATAGCTAAAAAGAGTCCCATTGGAAAAGCAATCAAGTGAAAGCTTAGAACTACTCTCCTGCAATCTTTCTAGCCTTTCTACGATCGACAATATATATATTTCCATTCTCTACATATCACAGTGCTATTCCCCCATTCTCTCTATGTAGACTATTTTTGATTCCCCCATTCTACAACCCAACGAACTAACAAAATAAAATAATCAACAAATAAATCAACACATACATTAAACTCACAAAGGAATTAACAACAAATAAATGAGATAGGTTTAAAGTTGGTCTAGGTTTTGGAGATTTCTACAACGCTAACCTTGAAGTAGTTCGAGCCTCTCATAATGCATAGGTTCGTTTTATCTAATCTTATCTACTCCACAAATGCAATCATATGTGATACCAGCTGATCTAGGGTGCTTATGCATAGAACAACAAAGTTTGAACCAGCAACCGTAGTCTTTTTTTTTTAAAAAAAAAACTCTCATAAAAATATAAAGGGACGAAAAGAAGTATCGTAACAAAGAGATGGACTGAGAAGGAAGAACAACTTATCCCTCATGGAAGAAAGATGCAATATGTGAGAAATGATAGATGCATCCAACGCTTCAGCGGAGTTCAAAGACATCCTTTTGCAAGCTTCCATTAATAAAAGCATGTGTCCCATCAAAAAGAGCTGTAACTATTGTCTTGAATTCTTTTTTTTTTTTTTGATAACCAGTATCTTACCTAAAATAATAATAATAATAACAACAACAACAATAAAAAAAAGTATTATTTAGATTTTTTAGCATTGTATAAGTATCCAAAATTTTTCTGATGCATTATCAATGTGAAGGTAAACAAATGCCCATATAGATCCTTATTATGAGAATCTATGCAAGTATGTGATTAATCACATGTTGACTATGCATTTAGAAGATATTGGATATTTATATGGTCCAAGAAATATAAATAATAACCTCCAATTAGTCTTTTTAAATGAGATTCAAAGTTTTTATAAATTGAATAAGAGTAGACCTAATCTATGGCCCATATACATTGTATCACAAGTCTGTGAGAAATTGTGTGAGCATGCATTTATTCCCATGTAATCATGTATTTGGTTCCATAATGGTTCTATATTGAAAAGATCTTGAATACTTTTATGGTATTAACTGATAACTTTTTTACTAGTATGTTTTAATAAGGTCATTAGCCATTACAACTAATATAAGAAAAGACCTAATTTATAGTCTATATAGATTAAGAGGCACTATAGTAGAGGCTCTTCTAAAACTAACCGCGAGTCATTCATAGTGTTTGTGGTTGGTGGGACTAGTAAGAATGAGAAATGGCAATTTCGTCCCATTAAGTAGGTATTCATCCAACCTCATCTCATTCGGAGTGAAGATTCCTTACATTTTATTGGGATAGGAATAAGGATAAAGATTAATTTTATCCCGACTGGTAGAAAAAGGGTAAGGACGAGAATAAATATATCCCCATCTTGTCCCATCTCATTGCCTCATATTTAAGTACTATAGTATTTATATATAATTAGATGATATTGAGTTCTTAGTTTAATTTAAAATTTTATTCATTTTAGTAATAAGTATAAATCTAAAAGATAATTGTTAATCATATTAATATATTTAGTGCGATTTTTTAGTTATAATATTAATTTTTGTTGAAAATTCATTATATATATATAAAATTAGAGATGGAGTGGCGTGAGAGGTGGGGCAATGATGGAAGGATCATGGCAAGGATGGGACAAAATGGGGATGGAACTAGGATAGAATGGGAATGAAGATTAGTTATTCCCCCACGTAGCAAGGATGTGAAATTTAAAAAAAAATATCTATGTTTAAACAAATAGGATGGAGATGGGGATTATTTTTTTGTCAATTTCTAACCCTATCTTGCTCCACTATCATCACTAATAAAGATGTTCAGGCTTAAACAAGTAAAGTATATGAGAACTTATATTGATATGTATTTAATATATGGAGTACATATATAGATCTAGACTTCCATATTTCAACTAATTTTTTTGGGCAATTCCTAATTCTAAAATTTTATATTAATAAAATATTTCAATAATACATCGATTAGTGGAAGTGATGCTAGCATAATAACATGCAATAGTATTACATCGTTTTCCATAGGATTTTCATTTTGTATGCTCTTATTTACCAACATGGATGCTATGTTGGTGTTATTAAATACGTATTTGCTACAATTTGTGATAGTGTTAAAGGATTTTTAAGCAATCAATAATTTCCTAGCACTTACCGGCCTTGTCATGAAGTTACTTTTTGTTAATGCATAAATATTTTTTTATTAAAAATGTTCAGGTATCAAAGAGTTTTGGATACGCAAGTTCTACATCATCTTTGTCCGTGAGAGATCCGTCACGTCTCTTTGCTTATTTTTCGCTCTTCATGAAACCGTATTACAATAGCCTTCCATATTGGATCGTTGCAAAGGAACTCGTCCACGATCACCCATTGACCATGGAAACTATATGTTTTAATTAATAAGTGTTTGATGAATGAGCGGCGGTGAAAATGTCTTAAATTTTTTTTTTTTTATGGAATAGGACCCTCACTATCCCAATGCTTAAGATGGCAATTAGGAGACTAAGATGATATCCAAATGATCCTATACTGATACTTAGATAGCAACGTACCTAGCATTTCATGGAGGCTTGAAAACATGATGGATGGTGTACTCTTATATTCCTGTTATTGGCCTCCTGTGAAAGCTTCCCACCTTTTGAGAAATGATGATCATGAATATGTCAAAGTATAAATTTCTTCAAGAATAAGCTTTATATACAATCAAAAATCCCTATAAAAGTATAATTGATTGGATCTCATAAAAATCAAGATTGATCTTTTTCTGATGACGAGGAACTAACGTCTAAACACTAATGTACACAAATCGATACGTATAATAATACAATCGAATAAAAATATGTCATGGTCAGCAGTAATTAGAATTTTATTGATATTTTTTAAAAATATCATAAATTTTTTGATCTTCGAGGGAAATCATCAAGATAAATAACTTATTATGCAATCTAAAAATTGGATAGCTTTTAGAAAAGCAACATGGTGCAGTTTTATGTACCGTAGGTGATATGGTAAAATAATGAAAATATATGAAGCATGAAGGTTTTTGGTACGGTGCTTTTTCATTATTTAAATATAAAAAAGAAAAAATCAATCATCCAATCTTATTTCAATGGATGCTGATGCATCACTAGCAATAAGTTCCGGCCAATCATGTGCCTGGCTAGTGCAATAAAAAATAATAAATAAATAAACTTCTTAAGCTAGCATGGTAAAAAAGTCTAGCACTCCAGCAGCATACAACAGCGTCACTTCTCTTCCTTGGTATTTATCGCCTTCAACTTTGCCATTATCTATTAGGTTCGACGTCATCACTGCCACCACCCCTGCAGCGAAGCTTGCCATCACTCGTGTCCCCCACCCGTCCCTCATGACCCCATGCACCAGGATTGCCTTCTTCGCCTGGTTTTTACGTTGCCAAACTACGGTGTCGTCATGATCATGACCTGGCTCAGCATCAGCGCCGACCACTAACTACTATAGTAGGCTTCCCACCTCCTTAATCCTCACCATATGCTCGATCGCATCCACCACACTCTTATAGTTCCACCACTATGCCACCAAGATCCAATCATCATCTTGCATCCGAATCATGGCCATGTTGGTGTTCCCAACCGCGGCATCAATCCCACCGATGATAAGGCTGGCGGTGACCTTGTGGTAGAGTCGGGGTGTGCCATCATCACCGACGGAGACCACTTCTCTTTTTTATTCATCGTAGAGGCCCATGGGGATGCCGTAGTGGAGGAGGAGGAGGAGGAGGATGGTAGTAGATAGAGATGCTGGAGAACTTGGTGGCGGGGCTCTCAAACGACCTATGCCCTACCCTAAGAAGCGACAATGGGGACCATCCCACAAGTCAGTGCCATCGTGGCAGTCGTCGCTCATTGCATCTCCGAGGATGGCATCCTAGCGGAGAAAATGACGGTCGACGCAAAAGGGCGTGGGTTGAGGCGGTGGATTGAGGATGGCGAGGGCCAAATCGACACGAGGAAGGGCTCTTCCTTGCACGGAACATGACGGCTTCCAGTAATTTCTCTCTCTAACTAAGCTGGCGAGTGCAGCGGCTGGCCGTGCGCCCAATGTATTAGCGTCCACCACATGGCTGCATGTCATGGTCATGGTGGACGAGATCGAATGACGTGCTATCGCAAGTGATGCCACTGCATCGATGATCCGGATCGAGGTTAACCTGATGACCAATTTAACTAGTTATAGAAGTCAAATGATCAAAAAGATCATGCACTTGATGTGGCAACAGCCATTACAAGGATAATTTGCTGCTGATGTAAGTAGAGTTAATGTCCAAACTTTGCGTGCTCAGTGCGGCTGAGAGTCGCGCTTATTACCTTTGCTTGATTGCTAGAAAGAAACCCGAAAAAGCATATTATTTTTTGAATGCCTTGGCTATCTACTTTAAACCATTAGTACCCCTAGAGTTGAGATACAAGTTTATGATTTTATAAGTATTTACATTCTGACAATAATAGTCAGAATATGTTTCTAAACTAATATTTTCTAGAAAAAGATAAGTAAATACAAAGAAATTCATACACTTTAGAATTCATAATTTAAATTCACATCCAATTACTAACATCCATTACAAATTATATTTTCAATTTATGTATTTTTTATGAGACGTGAGATGCAAGTTCTTTCTTTTGCAAGTCTATTTAAGTACGTAAGCACGATCATAATTGTAATTAACCATAAAATAAAGAAAATAAAATTCTTTCATCGTACGAAAGTGGCTTTCTCATCTTGCACGAAGAAATTTTTTTCCCCTCCGAAAAGTTCGCTTTCCTAAGAAACTCTTTTCCATGAATAATCCTATCCAGCCAAATAAGTCCTCTGAGGAAGCGGCTTGCATATCGCCTGCCTACCTTTGAAATTTTAATCCTACAGAGCATATTTAAAAATTGCAAGTACCTCATTAAAATGTCAAAAACATGGCCTAGGTTTTTCCACGAGGATTATTTTGTGACACTCAGCAATCTTTGGCTTTCACTGCAGGAGCACGATTAGTTTTTGCTTTATGTTACAGATGACAGTATTCTTAGAAAATAAGCTCCCTGCAAGATCATACTTCTGTATTTTTTGAAAACCAAAGCTAGCAGATCATTATGTCACTAATGCGTTAGATATTAGTTACATCAAGTTAATTTTCTAGCAGGATGCAAACATGACACAGAAAGAGAGCAACAAATAATAATTCACATGAAAAACTAATCAACAAAGCCAAAGAATCAAGGTACAAACAGTTTGTGGATGATTTGATGAAACTCCATGACACACGTCTTAAGAATGTCACAACTGTCTTAAGAAAACCTCCCATCGACATTGGTATACAAATAAACAAAAAGGCCATCTAGTGACTGCATAGTTTCAAATCTACAAGTAAACATGTACTTACATGGAAAGAAAAGCAATTGAAACAGCCACCTTGGATTTCATCAGCCACCTAAAAGCTTTGACGGATGTTACAAGATGCGTCATTCAAGGCGTTGGATTGATTTCAATCACGGTGCAATTTTTAAACTTTATATACAAGATATCAAGGAAAAGCGTGCGCGCACACAGCTGTAAAAGAAGTTACTATACGACTATCTCCTTTTGGCAGGTTGGTCAAACTTACACGTCGTATACAGGCATTAGTTCCTCGACGGAGACATGGCATATAGGGCATTTCTTACATTTCTCAGAGCAAGACCTGCACGGCATCAACAAAATATGATTTGGGATTCAAATAGCACAACCAAATTCATCAATACATAAATCCCAGATCCAATTTATATACAAATTAGCAGACCTTAGAGCCGGGCAAGTGTTTAAGTCTGGATCAGATTGGTTCCAAAATACAATATCATATTCGGATATCAATATTGTTGGATATGGCCAAGACACGAATTAAATACTTTAATTTCTCTAATTTAACGAAAAGTAACATTATGGGGCCAACATGCTTGCTTTTGTTTGTGTGTGTGTGTGTGTGTGTTATGCAGGGGAAGGTTCAGTGTAATTCATGGGATTGACACATGGTGGGTTCATACATCAATCAGTGCATGCCACATGGCAACGGATCCTTTTTTCGTTAACAAGGTTGGTTCCCAAAGCAATTTGTTTTCCTTTAAACAAAAACCCTGGATAAGATAAGGGAGACAGGTTTATTGTTTTTTCCTTCCCAATGCTCTTTTTTTTGATATTATTGTGATTATAGTGGTAGACATGACTTTGTTTTAAAATTTGTAGTAACGTTATTCTAAGGAGCATGGACAATCTCCAGATTTGAAATTAATGAAAACCAACCATGCGTCAAACAAAAATTTGGAGGGCAATTATAAAATTATGGGGTCAATTTGTAAATGTAAAAAAAAATTATTATGGTTAAGTATAATATTAAAAAATTTATTTTTAAGTAAAAGAAATATAATATTGATTACTTGGTTATTTGTCCCCCTTGACTAAAGGTCCTGCTCCGCCACAAGGGATTACTTGGTTTTTTTAATTCAGGATAAGGAAGAAGTTCTCTCCCCCCTCTTTTTTTCACTGAACGTTTTACTTTTTAATAGCAGACATGATGGCTTTATAAGTCTGTTGTGTTGATGTTGTTGTATGGAGCGTGGAGTGCAAACCATAGATTTGAAGTTGACTGGATGACTGAGTTTGTGGATGTTGATATTCTTGTCCCTCATCCATGTCAAAGATTCATAGAGCAAACAAAACTCCTCAAAATCAATGGACCATGCAAATTCAGGAT
>JACVBY030000208.1:0-138642 GCA_017589505.3 Metroxylon sagu
TTATAATATTAAATATGATTATTTTTTTGTTTAAGTCTATAACCTTTAAATCTAATGAAAATAACTTCAAATTAAAAGTTTTCTAAAGTAAAGCATTTAACAACTTCTATATAGCCTTAAAAATATTTTTAAAATTTTAATATCTTAAAAATACTCAAAGGAGGTTTAATCTTTTAAAATGCTTTTGGTCATCCAAAAGCTCCATCCAATAGAGTCAAAGAGTGGCCTAGAGCTTGTAATAATGTAGTAGCATGTTTTTCAATTTGAAGGATACTCGTGAATTCACTTGGATAAAATTCACATGTTAGATTACGTTGGAGTTTTTTCTTCAAGAAGAAAAAATTTTAAAAAATATTTTGTTTCATTAAGGATGCTACCACCACAATTGGAACTAAAAACTTTTGGAAGGGTAACCTATGATTAAACGAATTCTAGTTAAACCATTGCATGAAAACAAACTATAATTGTAAGAAACTATATGTAAAAAATTTATATTTTTCACTCAAAAAATTAAAGGAATGGAGGAATGGGAATGAAGACCCTCCATTCCTATTCTATGCATTTTGTTTGTATAGTTTTTATTTTTATTGTCATTCCATTCAGAATAATAGCAAACCTCTCGTTTTTAAAGGATTGGCGGGTGCTCGCATAATCCCTCCAAAAGGTCAACCTCTCGCTTCCTAAAGGATGTAGAGTGGAACGAAGGTATCACTCCCAGAAGATATTGCTGACAAACAAAAAGATTAAATCACGTTGTAGGCTAGACCACTCAATCAAATAAAATCATGATGATTGAATCCCTAAGCGATGAAGTAGATTGTGATGAAGAAGATGCTAAGACAGATGATGTTATTGAGATGGCATTGTCAAGACTCAACCCTCCCACTAGCATTGATATAGAAAAGAAAGAGTTGAGAGGCACTATAAATGAAGGAAAAAGAAGAGGAGGCTCAAGGAAAAGGAAATACGAGCTCGTTCTCTTCTTTGGTCGAGAGGATGTAGAGTTCCCTGGGTCACCTGCTGCTGAGGTAGAGTGGGTGGCGAAGACAATGCTGACATGAGGTTGCCAGAGAAGCGGGCATTATTTCAATGTAGAGATTCGATTTTGGCTCGATTTACACCGAGCCTAAGCTTGCCATTAAAAGGGAAAAATGGAGATCCCCATGTCTCTGTAAAACCACCCCCCACCCCCCCCCCCTTGACAAAAGGTAATTTTTTTTTTTTAACATTTTACGCGGCACGTGAGTGCGCGACACGCGGCATGGGTGTGCGACACGCGCGCGCGCATGCGCCCCTGCTGCGCGCGCCCATGCGCGCACGCACATGAGGGCGCAGGGAGGGCTCGCCCTCCCTCGCTAAAAGGAAAATGGCCGGGGAGAGGACCGAAGCCCCTCCCCCTGTCTTCTTCCTCCCTCCTCGCTCTTCGCGAGCTCCCGCCACCGTGTCGCCCTCCGCTCGTCCCCGCGACCTCGCCGTCGTCCGGGTAAGCCCCCCTTCACCGGCGAGGAGAGGGAGAGAGAGAGCGTGAGAGAGAGGGAGAGGGCCGGCAGAGGCCCTCCCCGACGCGGGAGCCAAGCGGGCTCCCGCGCTTGGTTCGGGCCCGAGCGCGGGCGTGCCCGCCGGCTCGCCGGGCCCGGGCCTCTGGGCGGCGACCCACCGGCGCCGGGCGGCGTCCGTGGGGTCCGACCGGCCGGAGTGGCCGGCCGTGCCGCCGCGACAAGGAAGAAGGGGAGGGCCGTTCCACGGCCCTCCCTTCACCGTGGTTCGGCCCGCGGCGTGCCCGCGGGCCCGCCGGCCCGAGCTCTTGCTGTCCGCGACCCCCGCCGGCGCCGGGCGCGTCCGGCGGGTCCGGCCGTCGGTGGCCGGCCGGTCGCCGCATGGGACGAAACGAAGGGAGAGGGCCGAATGGCCCTCCCCGCCGCGGGAGCCAAACCGGCTCCCGCGTTGGTCCGGCCCGGCGACGTGCTCCGCCGGCTCGCCGGGCCCGGCTACTCCGGCGGCCCTCACCGGCGCCGGGCGGCGTCCGGTGAGGTCCGGCCGGCCAACGGTGGCCGGTCGTGCCGCCGGCACAGTGACGAAAGAGGAGAAGAAAAGGAAGAAGAAGAAGAGAAAGAAGAGGAAAGAGAAGAGGAAGGGGCCGACCTGGGGTCGGTCGTCGGCGGCCAGCCGACCCCGGGGAGGGCCGGCGGCGGCCCTAGGCCGCCGGCAACCAGCCACCCCTGGTTCGGGTGAACCAGGGGTGAAGCAGGGAAAAAGAAAAAAAAAAAAAAAAACCGGATCGGGCCGGTTCGGCCCGGGGCCCGCTTAGCCCCTTTGGGCTGAATTTTCGGGCCCCAATTTGGGCTCGGCCCAATAAAAGAAAAATATGGTCGGGATCAGCGTTGATCCTAGTTTGTCAGGGAATTTTTATTTCCCCATTTGGGCTTCTATATTTGGAGATATTCAAGCCCCAAGTTGGGCCCAGGATTAGATTGGGTTAAGTGTAGGAGTCAGTTTGACATCCAAAAATTGAAATTTAAAAATCTGAAAAATTATGTTGTAGGTACCCAGAGATCCCTACAGCTGATTTACGCTTTTGGATTAGCGTTGTGAGGTAAGTAAGCCAGTTATAATGATTTTTCTTAAATCATTATTAAATTATGCCATTATTGAAATAATGAATTGATTTATAGTATTATTTGAAAAATGATAGTTGTGGTACCACATTTTTGTAAATGAATATTTGACTTGATTATTGTTAATTTTGGTAAATTAAATTGGCATTTGATACATGCATCTGGTTATTACATGATTATGGAAAATTACCAAATTTTGGTAAAACATGAAAAGTAAATTGCTACATGTTTAGTATTATGCGAATAAATGCTATTTGTGATTGTGATATTATATGTCGTCACGGTCCACACTACATGTTACATGACTCCGGGACCCACCTCCACAGGGGGAATATGTGGAGAACACACATCCTAGGGATGTGCTGTGACAGGATATAGCATTAGATGCTAATTGACTCCGGCACCCTTCCTCCACTGGGGGCGTACAGGGAGGTTACATCCTTGGGATGTTATTACGTGGACGTGGGACATTAGTATGAAATGAGATTTACAGTGATTTGAAATTGAAATGGTATTTTGAAATATTATTTCATATTAATTGCTTCCAATTTATTCGAATATGAGATTTGTACAATTCTATAATATGATGAAATGTTTTTAAATTTGGAAGCATGACATGTATTTGACTTGATAAAAAAATTCTTATTTGGCTATAATATGTAATAGTAGGCTTACTTACTGAGTGTAAACTCATTAAATCTTACAATGTTTTTCCAGAGCCACAGAATTATCAGGGGCAACAACAGGGGTAATTGGGGGTTTCTTGATGTAAATTGATTTTATTTTGTTATATGTAACCCCATTTGGAATTATTTTGGAACTTTGGTTTGTTGCCCAACATTACATAATTTGTATATGAAGGATTAAACTTTGTATATTATATAGTTGTTAACTCTCCTTGTTTATAATTGATATTGTATTGGATGCCTTGCATGCCTGGCATGCTACGTGCTGTCGTCCCGGGCCACCACCACTGTCCGGGCGTGACAACTTGTAGTGGTATCGAGCAAGGTTTGACATTAGGGTCAAACACATGATTAACTTTAGGCCAAATATTGACATGACATCGTGAGGGTAATAACATTAGGAAAAATTCAAGTGACTTGTTTAAATAAATACTTGAGATTTGATGATTTATTATGATATTGATTGGAATCTAACCATGGCGTATTTCATAATGCATCGTCGCACCGTTGATCGGCCGACATGAGGGGGACTCTCAGCCGGGTGACCCCGACCAACAGGAGGCCCGGCTCACCGTATGCGGGTTCCGTTGCCCCGGGCAACGACCCACGCTAGTACCGCAGCCGAGTTACTCCGGCATTCTTCGGGGGTGACTCAAAGTGTTCGAAAGCCATGCGTGCCAGACAGATTCCGGGCAGACATCGCTCGCTATATCCGGCTCGCTATTCCGCACTCCGTCCGCCCTCCTACCCCTCGCACCCGGCCCGGCCCGGGCCGATCGGGCCCACTTAGCCCGCTCCATCTCAGCCCTGGCAGGGAGGGGGTCGTAGCTTCTCTGAGTTTAAGAGCTTGGCCCCTCCTCCCTTCTCTGGATCCACCGACCCACTTGATGCGGAGAGGTGGATAAGAGAGATTGAGAAGGCCTTTACGGCCCTTGGTAGCCCGGAGGAGGAGCGGATCAGATTTGCCGCCTACCTCCTCCCGGGGGAGGCATACGATTGGTGGCTGATGTTGAGCAAAGACTCTGGAGGTCGGGCCATCTCTTGGGAACAGTTTAAGGAGGCCTTTTATCGCCAGTATTTTCCCAGGAGTGTTCAGAGACAGATGGAGTCTGAGTTTATGAGGTTAGAGCAGAGAAACCTTTCTGTGGCCCACTATGAAGCCGAGTTCAGACGATTGGCCAGATTTGCCCCAGATTTTGTTATGACCGAGAGAGCCAAGATCACCAAATTCACTGAGGGACTGCACCCCAGGCTGAGGCAGGCAGTCAATGCATTTGAGCTCCCACTTACAAGGAAGTGGTGAGCAAGGCTCGGTCATTGAGAGGACATGACCGCTATTCAACAGATAAGAGAGCAGCAGATGAAGAGGAGAGGACCTCCTTCCCGCCGCCTTCGTGCGGTGCTAAGAAGAAGAAGGGTTTCTTTCTGTGCTCCCTCGGGATAGAAGGATAAGGAGACCCGTTGTCCTCATTGCGCAGAAGGCCCATCGGGCAAGCAGCGCCGCAGCCGAGCCGGTGCTCGCTTTATTTGTGGGAAGATGGACCACAAAATGGCCACCGTCCCCTTCTAAGGATCACAGCCCCTCCGCATCAGGGGAAGAGCCGCAGCACAGCCTCAGACCCAAGGGAGGGTCTTTACCCTCACTCCGCGGCAGGACGCCAGCCGCCTGTAACACCGTGGTGACAGTATGTCTCGTTAAATTAAATTATTTCTTTAAAAATTATTGCATTCATACCGGTATAATGCATGGATTATGGTAGTAGATAGAGGAAAACATATGATGCCGCATGACATCTAAGTTAAGTTAATCTTTATGACAGTATGTTTAAAAGTAGGCAACACTTATGCTCAAACTTTAATTGATCCGAAAGCCACACATTCATTTATATCTCCATAGTTTTCTTGCCAAGAATGCGTCATTGACACCCGTTCCTCTAGAGCAAAAGTTGCATATTGCATTTCCTAATGGAGATGTCATGATGGTAGACTCAGTGTGTAAATCTTGCCTGATTGACATGGAAGATAGGAGGTTGAACGCTGATCTGATAGTCCTCCCACTGAAATTCTTTGATGTAATCCTAGGGATGGACTGGTTGGCCTCCTATCATGCTTCTATTGACTGTTTCAGGAAAAGGGTAATCTTTAAAATTCCTAATCTTCCTGAATTCAGTTTTAGTGGGAGTCAGGAACATCTGGCTTCGGTATTAGTGTCAGCTCTGCAAGCTGGGAAATACTTGAGAAAAAGTGGTCAGGGGTTTCTTGCTATGGTTAGGGACCTTCAGCAGGATGAACACCAGTTGGAAGATATTCCAGTGGCTCGAGAGTTTCCCGATGTCTTTCCAAAGGAATTGACGGAATTACCCCCGGATCGTGAAGTCGAGTTCACTGTTGATTTAGCCCCTGGCACTGGACCTATATCCAAAGCTCCTTACCGTATGGCTCCAGCTGAGTTAAAAGAGTTAAAATGTCAGTTGCAGGAGCTTCTGGATCGAGGATTTATTAGACCTAGTGTCTCTCCTTGGGGTGCTCCAGTATTATTTGTTAAAAAGAAGGATGGCGCCTTTCTGGGCTCCGCATTGATTACCGAGAAATTAATAAGGTAATGCGGTGCGGGAACAAGTACCATTTACCAAGGATTGATGATCTATTTGATCAGCTTCAAGGAGCTCAGGTATTCTCAAAAATTGATCTTCGATCAGGGTACCATCAGCTCAAGATAAAGGCTGAGGATGTTTCTAAGACTGCATTCAGAACCAGGTACGGCCATTATGAATTCTTGGTGATGCCGTTTGGGTTGACTAATGCCCCGGCAGCATTCATGGACTTGATGCACATAATCTTCAAACCATACCTGGATCAGTTTATAGTGGTCTTTATTGATGATATCTTGATTTATTCTAAAAGTCATATGGAGCATGAAGACCACTTAAGGATTGTTCTACAAACTCTTCGGGAAAAGAAACTTTATGCCAAGCTGCAGAAATGTGACTTCTGGATGAGCTAAATATCCTTCTTAGGTCATATCGTATCCAAAGACGGTATATCTGAAGACCCTAAGAAGATTGAGGCCGTCGTGAACTGGTGTCGACCTTCCAATGTATCAGAAGTCAGAAGCTTCTTGGGGCTGGCTGGTTATTATCGCAGATTCGTGGAAGGCTTTTCTCGCATTGCTTTGCCTCTGACTCGCTTAACTCAAAAGCGAGCAAAGTTTGTTTGGTCAGAGGAGTATGAGGGAAGTTTCCAGAACTCGCGCCGCTCGGTGTCGCCCCTATCCTTACTCTTCCATCTATATCTGGAGGATATACTTTATTCACTGACGCCTCTCGAAAGGGATTGAGAGGTGTTCTGATGCAGGAAGGGAAGGTAATAGCCTATGCTTCCAGGCAGCTGAAGCCTTATGAGCAGAACTATCCTACTCATGACATGGAGTTAGCCGCCGTGATCTTTGCACTGAAAATTTGGCGGCATTATTTATATGGAGAGACTTGTGATGTGTATACAGACCATCAAAGTCTGAAATACATTTTCACCCAGAAGGAGCTAAACTTGAGGCAGAGGAGGTGGCTGGAGTTATTAAAGGATTATGACCCGAACTCGCATTATCATCCAGGAAGGCCAATGTGGTAGCCGATGCCTTTAAAAGTCCTCCTCGCAGCTAGCTTCCATAATTACTTCTCACCCTCACATTCGTAGAGACCTTGAAAAATTGGAGGTTGGTTTGCGAGTACAACGATCCGATGGGCTTCTTGCAACACTTGTACTTCACCCAACCCCGATTGACAGATTAAGTCTTCCCGTAAAGAAGACTTGGAACTACAAAAGATAAAGGAAGTCATGGTGCAATCAAGGGTTCGTAATGAATTCGTAATAAATGAGGATGGATCCCCGAGATTTAATACTAGGCTCGTGTGCCAAATGTGGAAGATCTAAGGGCTGAAATTTTGAGGGAGGCTCATTATTCTCCACTTTATCGTTCACCCGGGAGGCACCAAAATGTACAGAGACCTACGAGAAAATTTCTGTGGAAAGGAATGAAAAGAAAAATTGCTCAATATGTGGCCAAGTGCTTAGTGTGCCAACAAGTGAAGGCCGAACATCAAAGGCCTGCGGGACCTCTTCAGTCTCTAATGATCCCTCAGTGGAAATGGGAGAAGATCACCATGGATTTTGTGACTGGTTTACCTAAAACTCCCAGAAGCAATGATGCGGTCTGGGTTATTATTGATAGATTGACCAAGTCAACCCATTTTCTGCCATTCAGAGTTGGGGTCTCAAGCGAGAGATTGGCCACCATGTACATTGAGCAGATAATGAGACTTCATGGTGTCCCCGAGTCGATTGTGTCAGATTGGGATACCAGGTTTGTATCCCAGTTTTGGAAGAGTCTTCATAGGGCTCGGGGACCAAACCGAATTTCAGCACAGCCTTTTCACCCCGGTACGGATGGACAATCCGAGAGGACCATACGTATCTTAGAGGATATGTTGCGAGCCTGTGTAATGGACTTGGGTGGTGCTTGGGACAACCACCTACCTTTGGTGGAGTTTGCTTACAATAACAGTTACCAAGCCAGCATCAAAATGACTTCATTTGAAGCTCTGTATGGTAGAAAATGCAGATCTCCCTTGTGTTGGAATGATGTGGGGGAAAGAAAATTATTGGGCCCTAAGCTGATTTAGTAGACAGTAGAAAAAGTACAGCTGATTAAGGAAAGACTCCGAGCAGCTCAGAGCCGACAGAAAAGTTATGCTGATGTTAGAAGAAGGGAGCTGGAATTTCAGGTTAGGGACCATGTCTTTTTAAGGGTTTCACCAACCAAAGATGTGATGAGGTTTGGGCTTAAAGGAAAATTGAGTCCACGATACGTTGGTCCATTTGAGATCTTGAGCAGAGTAGGGGAAGTGGCTTATAGCCTCGCATTACCTCCTGCACTCTCTGGGGTACATAATGTATTCCATGTCTCTATGTTGAGGAAATACATTTCTGACCCCAGTCATGTCATAGAAGCGGAGCCCATTTTGCTAAAGAAGAATTTGACATACGAAGAGCATCCGATACGTATTGTGGACCATAAAGACCAAGTTTTGAGACAGCGTAGCATTCCCTATGTTAAGGTTCAGTGGAGTAATCATTCTGAATGGGAGGCTATGTGGAAACTTGAAGAGGAGGTGAAAAAGAAATATCCTCATCTATTTATATCTGAATAGATATTTGTATATAAGCACAAAAGTGTAATTACTGTTGTATTTTGACCAGAAAGATAGATAAATACAGCTAGTAATTTTTATTTTGGGCCTCAAAAATTTTATTCGTGTTGTACGTTAATTTCGAGGCCGAAATTTTTATAAGGAGGGGAGGATGTAAACCCCCCCTGACAGGCAATTTTTTTTTAAGATTTTACGCGGCGTGGGTGCGCGACACGCGGCGCGCTGCATGCGCGCCGCCCGCGCGCGCCCACGCGCGCACATGGGGTGCGGGGAAGGGCTCGGCCCTCCCCTCGCTAAAAGAAAAAGAAAATGGCCGGGGAGAGGACCCAGGCCCCTCCCCCGTCTTCTTCCTCCCTCCCCGCTCGTCGCGAGCTCCCGCCACCGTGCCGCCCTCCGCTCGTCCCCGCCACCTCGCCGCCGTCCGTAAGCCCCCCTTCACCGGCGAGGAGAGGGAGAGAGAGAGCGTGAGAGAGAGGGAGAGGGCCGCGAGGAGGCCCTCCCTCGACGCGGGAGCCAAGCGGGCTCTGCGCTTGGTTCGGGCCCGCGGCGGCCCGCCGGCTCGCCGGGCCAGGGCCCCGGCCCCCCACCGGCGCCGGGCGGCGTCCGTGGGGTCCGGCCGGCCGCGAGGAGGCCGTCCGTGCCGCCGCAAGGAAGAAGGGGGAGGGCCATTCCACGGCCCTCCCTTCACCGTGGGTTCGTGCCCGCCGGCGTGCTCCGCGGCCCGCCGGCCCGAGCCTTGGCCGGCGACCCCCGCCGGCGCCGGCGCGTCCGGCGGGGTCCGGCCGCCGCCGGTGGCCGGCCGAGTCGCCGGCATGGAACGAAGCGAAGGGAGAGGGCCGAATGGCCCTCCCCGCCGCGGAGCCAAACCGGCTCCCGCGTTGGTCAGGCTCGGCGGCGTGCCCGGCCGCCGCCGGTCGGGCTACGTCGGCGGCCCTCACCGGTGCCGGGCGGCGTCCGGTGAGGTCCGGCCGGCCAACGGTGGTCGGCCGTGCCGCCGGCACGGACGAAGGAGGAGAAGAAAGGGAAGAAGAAGAAGAGAAAGAAGAGGAAAGAGAAGAGGAAGGGGCTGGCCGCCGGCGACGGCCGGCCCGTCGGCGGCCAGCCGACCCCGGGGAGGGCCGGCGGGGGCCCCAGGCCGTCGGCCACCCGCCAACCCTGGTTTGGTGAACCAGGGGTGAAGCCAGGAAAAAAAAAAAAAAAAAAAAAGGAAAAAATCGGGATCGGGCCGGTTCGGCCCAATCCAATTAGCCCCTTTGGGCTGAATTTTCAGGCCCCAATTTGGGCTCGGCCCAATAAAAGAAAAATATGGTCGGGATCAGCATGGATCCTAGTTTGTCGAAAAATTTTTATTTCCCCATTTGGGCTTCTATATTTGGAGATATTCAAGCCCCAAGTTGGGCCCAGGATTAGATTGGGTTAAGTGTAGGAGTCAGTTTGACATCCTAAAATTGAAATTTAAAAATCTGAAAAATTATGTTGTAGGTACCCAGAGATCCCTACAGCTGATTTACACTTTTGGATTAGCGTTGTGAGGTAAGTAAGCCAGTTATAATGATTTTTCTTAAATCATTATTAAATTATGCCATTATTGAAATAATGAATTGATTTATAGTATTATTTGAAAAATGATAGTTGTGGTACCATATTTTTGTAAATGAATATTTGACTTGATTATTGTTAATTTTGGTAAATTAAATTGGCATTTGATACATGCATCTGGTTATTACATGATTATGGAAAATTATCAAATTTTGATAAAATATGAAAAGTAAATTGATATATGTTTGCTATTATACGAATAAATGCTATTTGTGATTGTGATATTATATGTCGTCACGGTCCACACTACATGTTACATGACTCCGGGACCCACCTCCACAGGGGGAATATGTGGAGAACACACATCCTAGGGATGTGCTGTGATAGGATATAGCATTAGATGCTAATTGACTCCGGCACCCTTCCTCCACTGGGGGCGTACAGGGAGGTTACATCCTTGGGGATGTTATTACGTGGACGTGGGACATTAGTATGAAATGAGATTTACAGTGATTTGAAATTGAAATGGTATTTTGAAATATTATTTCATATTAATTGCTTCCAATTTATTCGAATATGAGAATTGTACAATTCTATAATATGATGAAATGTTTTTAAATTTGGAAGCATGACATGTATTTGACTTGATAAAAATTCTTATTTGGTTATATTATGCAATAGTAGGCTTACTTACTGAGTGTAAACTCATTAAATCTTACAATGTTTTTCCAGAGCCACAGAATTATCAGGGGCAACAACAGGGGTAATTGAGAGTTTCTTAATGTAAATTAATTTTATTTTATTATATGTAACCCCATTTGGATTTATTTTGGAACTTTGGTATGTTGCCCAACATTACATAATTTGTATATGAAGGATTAAACTTTGTATGTTATATTGTTGTTAACCCTCCTTGTTTATAATTGATATTGTACTGGATGCCTTGCATGCCTGGCATACGGCGGGCTGTCACCCTTGGGCCATCACCAGCTGGGTCCGGGACGTGACATGTCCAATAGTAGCGAGCTAGGTCTAGCGACAGTGGATTGGACCTGATGACTTGCGACTCAAGCCACCCGATGTTCTAGAGGGGCACTACAGATGAAGGCAGTGACCAGTGAGGCCATGCTAGTGAGGATGTTGCAAGGGAGTTAGAACTAGAAGTTTCCAATGGTGGACAAATCTATGGAGAGCTTTGGTTGGAGGGGGAGAGGGACCAGCTCTATTTGGGACCTTCTTTAATGGTGATCGGCAGATCATGCCGATGAGAATGCAGCAAGGAGGTTATGGTAATAGGGGCTTTAGAATCGGCCAATCAAGGGTGGGATCAAGTGTTAAGGGCTTCCAGCATGAGTCTGGGCAACTCAAGACTCATCGACATAGAATATTGATGATGGGGGCCATGCGTAGGAGCTGCATTATGAAGAAGAAGAAAAATCATTAATGTATGCACTCCTTAATTGGCTTGCCTATTCCATGTTGAGTAATTGAGCCAATATGAGAAAGCAACCTAACTCTAATTGTGAAGGATCAAAGCAAGCTTGCAGTTTTCATTTTTTACCAAATGAGATGAAAAAGCCATTCATATCAAAACTTCTATTTCCTACTTGTAGTTGTAGTGCTTTAAATGGTGGTACTTCATCTAGTTATGTTTAGGATTTTATGTCATTATATTTAAGTATTTGGTGGGACATTGTGACTTGCTAAGACTTTTGTCATTTGCTTGTTTGGGATTAGAGTAGGTACTACGGATACTTTAATACTTTTCTGTCATGCGTATTGGGCATTATGACTTGTTATTCATTAGTGTGACATGTCATGCTGATTTGGTTAAATATTGTGGGTATTATAACCTATTATGTACTTTGATATATTATGACTTGCTATACTTAGATTTAACAAGATAACTTTTTGTGACTAGTTATATAGTTTGAGAAATTAAATGTCTTTATGATTGTAGGTTAAAGTAATTGTTTATGTAATTTTTATAGTAGGTACTTCTGAAACCAAATGGTTTGTTCCCGTTCTTGTATATGGTTTATAGACCAAACGCAAACAATCGAAATGGGAATGCAAGGCATTTTTGAGAAAATATGTTGATTCATATTCCTTTTATGCAAATAAAATACAAACAATGAGACTTGAATTGTCATTCTTATTTTGATTTTATGCAATCCCATTGGCATAAAAATCAGAATAGCATATTTATTCACTCAATAATAAAATTTGATTAACATTTTGCCCCATACCCATAAACCAAACGTGCCGGTGGTAAAATATACTTTTGGTCCTCAAACTTTCACTCAAAATTCATTTTCATCCTCAAAATTGTAGTCATTAACAATTAATTTCTTATGTTTTAAGAATATTACATTCCTGATATTTTGTTAGATGAAGTTAATTAAAACTGGTGAAAACATATGAACTGGTTAACAGGATGACACATCAGCTATTCCGTTAATTTTAATTGACCTTACATAATAGGATATGAAAATTGTAATATTCTTAAATCATAAAGGACTAAATAGCAACAATTGAATGTTTGAAGATTAAAATGAATTTTGAGTGAAAGTTCAAGGATCTAAAGTATATATTCATCTCTAATGATTTAATTTTCGCCATAATTGACATGATGCTTACAATCAAACAAGAACATAATTGACATGATGCTTACAATCAAACAAGAATGATTGCCGGGTAAGTAACAATTTATGAGAAAGTGAACATGCATTCCTTCTACATCCAAATGACTAATATGAATCTTCGTATACAAGCAATCCATCGTCCATAAGAGGACACAATGATGTTATCGTATTGTCAACCCTACACGCTTTTGTACCAAGCAAAGGGCACGGAACCTCAATGATACAAATTTTGTATCATAAAATGTGAGCCAATTTGGATGTTGCCACGAATCATATTTTAAACATGATTGGCTACAATATAATTAGAAAATAAAGAAATATTTATTAAGTATCAGAATAATTGATCATAGATGAGAGAGTCATTTACATCTAAGATGAGATATATGATGATCATACAAACATGCATAATACTTTATGATACAAAATTTATATTGCAAGAATTTTTATATTTCTGATAAAATATTAGATGTGAGAAAAAAAAAAAAAAAAAGAAAAATGCCCAAGACGTAGATGTTGGACCAAACTTGGAAGGCAAGCAAAGCTAAATGTGGGCCCTCTCTCACTCTAAATGGATTCTCTTTATGGAGGTTAGGTAAGCTCGCCTTAAGGCTTACCAGCCTCCGAATCCACACGCGGACTCATGCCATCAGTGCGTTAGCGGAAGGAAACTTGAAAAGAAATTTTAGCGCAGGTAGAAACAGATGCCTCTGGGCGTGAACACATTTCGGAAGGAAACTTTTAGCCGCTACTACCAGCCAACATGTAATTATTTTCGAAGAAACATATTGCAAATTAAACAAACATCAGCTTATCATTATTGCTCCCAAAAAAAAAAAAAAAAAAATCTGATCACCATTCTACCCAAATATATCATTTCTTAGCCTTTAAATTAAAAGAAAAAAGAGTAAAAGAAAATACACCTACAACAATTCCTTCTGCTACAATCAACTTGATCGAAATCCTCCACACATCTAAATCGGATGAGCTTCATTGAGTGAATCAACACGCCTCGCTTAATTCATATATTCTAAAAAAATAATAATAACATAATCTGTCAAACTACCGGCCTTGCAACGCGGTAGTGGACATGTCATTCAACGCACTAGAATTCTGCTTGCTTGAAGATGACTCTACCTCAAGGGGAACTCTTCTTGCTACAAAACCAGGTTGTTTAGGATTTGGTAATGCCGCACCATCACTCCCCAACATCAATACTATTGATGTCATTAATGGTCGATCTTCCGGGCGTTCTTGCACGCATAAAAGGCCCAATTTTATGCATTTTAATACCTCATTTGTAGGAAAAGAGCAACCCAAAGATTCATCAACTAGCTGGAAGCTCTTGTCCTCGTTCCATAAACTCCAAGCCTAAAAAATTTTCATCGAATGTCAGAATTTGAGATAGAGATCACGGCAAATGAAATAATTTAATCCACACTTACATGTCCAACAACATTTAGGTAGGAATGGTGAACGTAATTTCCTCTGTTTTTCTTTCCGCTAACAATCTCTAAAACTAAAACCCCGAAGCTAAATACATCAGATTTTACTGAGAAGATGCCATCCATCGCATACTCGGGTGACATGTAACCACTGAATTTCATGAATAAAATAGTTAAAATTAATCATGAGCTTTTATAGTGAAAATATAATGAGTTAAATAATTCTATTAATCATACTTACTATGTGCCGACGATTCTTTTGGTATTAACTTCTGTCTCATCTCCTCCAAAAATTCTCGCCATGCCAAAATCTGAGATTTTAGGGTTCATTTCTTTATCGAGAAGAATATTGCTAGCTTTAAGATCCCTATGAATAATCTTAAATCTAGAGTCATGGTGAAGATAAACAAGTCCTCGAGCAATCCCTTGAATGATATGATAGCGAGTTTGCCAATCCAATAGTACACTTTTTCCTTTATCTAGCAAAAGTTCAAAGAGAGAAAAACAAATCTTAGAATTTTTTTGAATTAATAATAATGATAGTATAATGGAAAAAAAAGGAAGTGGTATGGAAAAGAAAAACCAACCAAATATGATGGCATCCAAACTTTTGTTGGCCATATACTCATATATTAACATTCTTTCCTGTCCTTCAACACAGCAACCCAACAACCGAACGAGATTCCTATGTTGAAGTTTGGCAATTAGCAAAACCTCAGTTTTAAATTCATCAAGCCCTTGTGCCGAAGTTTTAGCAAGTCTTTTCACTGCAATTTCTTGCCCATCTTCAAGTTTGCCCTATTAAATAACACACTTAATATATCAATAACATTAATAAACAATTATATATATCATTTTCCTATCGTTCAAGATCATGAAAAGATCCTTAGTCCAATGTATCTATGAACGAATTTACAGCTTTATTGTGGACCTTAACACACATTAGAACCAGGAAGTTCTATATAGATGTGTGATTAGTCCCATATTGAAAGTGTATTCAAGAAGTTTTAGATATTAGAAGAAGATGAAAGACCCCAATTAATGATCTTAGGGATAGTGTTTTTAAATGAAATCCTAAGTCATTATAAATGATTGTAGGTCTTCTTAAGACATTATGAGCTAGTCATGAATTTTGTGATTAGTTCCTTTAAATTTTGTTAAGTATGAGGAGTATATAAGGACATGTACAAGAGCATGTCAATTCATAAGTTTGAACGATCAAGTCCAGCTTCAAATCAATTGATTTTTTTTTAAAAAAAGGTAAACCTATTTATAATAACCTAGGTTCAAAATTTTTAAAATATATTATCACAACTCAAGATCTTACTCAAAAAGGCGAGTCAGAAAGGTTTATTTAGATTCCCCAATCTTATAAAAGTTATTAGGATCTTTCCAAACTATAGTTTACGTGGGTATAAAATAAAAAGGCAACATAAGCTCTCATACACTCTCTTCATTTGAGCCCTAGCATTCTAGATAGACTAAGGGTTTAAATTTAAATATAAACTCAGTTAAATCTAATCACAAACATGTAAAGCTTATTAGTACTATCCCCTAGTTCACACAGGCTATAAGCTATTCCTATTTTGATACTATTTGTAATAACTTAAAATTTCATCCAATAATATTAGAATAAAATGTATTATTTAAACTTTTTGATCTTATATAAGTATTTAGAATTTTCTTAGTATATAGCTAATGCGCAACTAAACGCATGCCACACATGTACTATTCAAGGATTGGTCTAAAAATCTCTCATTGCTAGCTAAATCCAATTTACTAAAATGTGCCTTGTGTTTCAAAAGAGAACGAGCTACAACTTTGCACCTAGCTTGTACAAAGCACTAACAAAAAGAATCCTGTGCTGACGAGTGCAAGATGCTTAGAAATGCAAAATCCAAAGATATAGCTAACCTTATGCTAACCATTAATTAAATCTAAAAGGTCATTATGTGACAAGTAAATCAATCGGATCGTTTCTATAATATGATCTCTCTCTTTATTCTTCTACAAAATTAAAAAAAAATAAAAATGATGCAACTATTTTGCTATTTTCTTCTTCTCTTTCTCTTTATATATATTCTTAATCATTTTAATAAAAGCCGGAGGGGAGGACTTTGCCTTATTTCATTTCCCTTAATAATAATAATAATAATAATAGATTTAAGTAAGAGCATTCATAAGTATTGAAATCCTTATGACACTTAAAATCAAAAAACTTTGACATCAGTTAAAGTAAATATATGGAGTTCAACTCGGTCAGATACCTTATAAACAGGGCCAAACCCGCCCTCTCCGAGCTTGTTGGCGATAGAAAAGCCATCGGTGGCAGCTGCAACGGTGCCCAAGTCGAACAAAGGCAGCTCTAGATCGTCTCCCTGAAAACTTTCATCATTGTAGCGGCTGCTGATGGAAGTTGCATCTAACAAAGCTGTACCAAATGGCAGCCATATTAATTTATGGTAAAGCTGGACTTGTTATCTGGTATTACTCCGTGCATCGCAAGTTCGAGCGAGCAATCCAAACGCAGGAAAACATTTCAATTCCGGAATGCAAGGGTAGGAAGATTCTACGTACCTCTTCTCCTTTTCTTCCTTCTCCTCAAGAAAAAGCCGACGAAAGCAAGAAAGATTATCACTAAAACAAGGCTTATAATAACTGCTATAACTGCACCACCACTCCAACGAGATTTGTTGGCTGCTGAATCTATGACACCATCATCGTCATCACAATTAGAAGTTACTTTGAGATATGCATTGACAAATTAACAACTGCAAAAATTCAGAAGATGCATAGCTTTTAAAATGCATATCATCAGCATAAATGATCAGCTCAACTGCTCATTGAGAAGTAGGAAAAGGGGGAAAAGGAAATCAAGTTCCACTCTAGCGCTGGAAGCCCAGGACATAGATATTCATATGAAGTAGAAATATCCTATTATGCTTCAAATTCGAGTTAACTTGCCCTTGTTGTGGCTTCTAGTTCACGCCGCCACCTGCGATAGCGTGCCATGAAATCCAAAAAAAATCTATTTGCGCGCAACATTCGTCACGAGGGCGGGCGGCCAATTTGACACTTGTTGCAAATGTTGTACATGTGCTCCTAAGATTACGCATGTGCTGTAATATACTAATAGACAGTGGCCAAAATTAATGCTTTCCATGTATCACATCGAAGGAACAGATATTTATGACAGGCAATTACTTGCTTGGTTGCATTCATGAGGCTTGCACCAAGACTTCATATCACGTGATTGGTAGACCAAGCCAATCACATATGAAAAAGCATGGATACAGATCCAAAAATATAAATGAAAGTCATAATAATATGCGCTTATTGATTAATTCGATATATAAGCTATATAATATATAAGAATTTTAATTGATCAGATCTATTTAAGAATAAGTAAAACTCAAGTCAGCTGGACCAAAATCTAGATATTTTAAATTGTGAGTCGCTAATTAAAATTCAACCTGCCCCTTATCCAAAATAAATCAGTCTAAAGTCTAATTCTAAGCCCTAGACTAATTTGGATGGGACGTAGATAGAATGCCATTCAACAATCTCCACCCCCATGGCAGGGACACCTGGTTGATTCTTAGGAGGTTAGCTGGTCAAAACCGAGTTCTTTGACGGTGATTGCAATTGCAGAGAGCACACAAAATAGTCAAAAACGACGCCTTTTTGTGAGACATTCAAAACCAAACAACGTGCCCTTGGACTGCTTCCATTCAATTTTATCTCTTAGCCGCCATCATCTGGTGTCTGGTGTAGCTCTGCTACACCTAAGAATCAATGTGCATCTCCACTCACATTGTTGTTCATACGCTAATAACAATACATTGAGCCTGCTGACCAATGAATTATACAGCTAATAACAAACATGCAGGTAGGTACTTCAAAATTCAAAGGCATAAACTGGCATGATATACCGATCAATAATGTTCATATCATGAATCATATTATATACGCGAACCAATTTAATCTCAACCTACAATGAGATCCAGGGAACAGAACATACCTAGATCGGCCGCTGCCAGCCGAACGTAGAGATCCTGTCCAGAATCTGTGTACACGCGTATATCGGTGAGCTCGGAGAACCACATAAGGCACCCACTTCCACCCCCACTGATATTAGCACTGGCATAAGCAGTGCAGGAGCAATTATTCAAGCACATAACCCTGCATTCATCAAGGTTCCTGCTCATGTCCACACTGCAATTTGAGGTGTCCGGCAGCTTTGCGCCGCTCAACTTGGTGAACCCATCTGTTCCATTCTTACAGTCCAGCTGGGTCTTCCTCACGCACCCACCAGACATGTCCCTCAGAGCCCAACTCGCCGGCGACTTCGGCGTGAACCCCTGCAGACAGTCACATATCGGCGAGTTGTTAGGATTGCAGACACCGTAAGGCCCGCATGCCGACAATGGGTCGCACTGGTCCCTCGGTGCGTACCAGAAGATGTTCCACACGCCACCTGCGGCGAGCCACACTGACCGTTGTACCACGCCGGACTGGTTAACCACCAGTCTTGATATAAAGGACTTGTCCGCTGTCGTATAGGAGTAGGTCACCTCCTCCTTGTTGTTCACAAAGCTGAAGGTGAAGCCTGGGTAGGTGACGGTGTCGGGGATGCCGCTGAACTCCAGCCCATTCCACGGCCCAGTCCTCCACAGTCTCTGCGACCCCTTCCAAAGGAATACCTCAGGATCTCCATTTATATCCATGGCCGAGTAGTACTCTCCGGGGGATGGATCGCCGCTGCTCTTCCACGCCGTCAAGGTGCGGTTCAGGCCGCTTGTTAGGTTCACCCCGAGCTTCATGCCGGGCAGCAGCGTGTCCGTGGGGTGGTCGAAGCTTTGCCATGCGAAGCTATCGGAGTTGGTGCCGCTCTCTTCTTTCACTACAAAGTTTCCGTCATCTAAGAGTTGTGCGATGGGATTTCTTAAGCCCGTCGCAGCTGTGGACCAGACGACGGTGGAGTTCTGAGTGGAAACGATGAGGCTACCGTTGGTGGCGATCGATAGGATTCCCGTCGAATCAGTAATCGGCGTCTCGCGGTTGGCCACCCACACGATTGTTTTGATTGCGATCTCCTGGTACCATATGCCGATGTAGCGGTTCCTCGAGTTGAGAGGGCTGAAGAAGCCTAGGGCGAACATCCCGCCAGAGGAAATCAGGGTTTCATTGTCAGCAAGAGACTGGTTTGGATTTAAGGTATCACCTGCAATGGAAAGGGAGAAGAGGGTGAACAGTACTAGAAAGAGGAATGGTCCGTTCTGGATGGCTCTCATGGTTCCCACTGGCCAGGCAAAATGCCTCGAAGAGTATAAAATGTGGTTATAGGTGTCGCTGGTTTGAATTCTACAGAAGTTTGCTGACCAAGCAAGGCACCTATATATCCCGTATGCCATGTTAGCCTCCCAATTATTCTAAAAAATCTCTCCTTCTAAAGTCATGACCCTGATCGAATGGTCAAGATCTCCTTCATGATGAGTTTGGGAAGTCGAGCATCTCTTTATCGGATGGCCTATGTAGAGCATAGGATGGTACTGGTCAAATTATTAGGAAGCAAAAAGATATGGCTTATGGCTACTTCCACCATGATATGAGTAATTAATCCTGCAATCGGTTGTTGAAGTTGGCTGTGAGGATATGAGAAGTGGTTGAGCTTGGAGGGTCCAAAGGATCTTTTGTTTTTTTTGAACTGAAACAGGGGAGTTGAACTCCCCATATTTTATTAACTAAGGAACTTGTGAACAACAGGATGAGAAGGGTCCTTGTCACCTTGTCAGAAAAGCATGGCTGCTTTCGTTCAATTATTTATTTGTGCATCAATTTGTGGTCATGATATTGACTTAGGATAGCAGGGGGGTATATTTGTGCCTATCCGGCTTCAGTTAACTCTTACATCATAAATAGGCTGCGGTGGTGCACTAATACTGCAGAGAGGTATGCCAGACCTCCCCTCTTCGCTTCGTGGTTTTATTTCAAAAATTGGTCGCCAAATAGTGAAAATTCATAAAACTCTTCCCTTTCACAGATAAGTTTGACGAAGACAAGATGCTACCAAAAAAAATATATTTCACAGAGAAAAATGGAGACAAGGAAACGTATCAGAAGAATCTGAGTTACTCTACAACAGCAATTAATTTCTTGTACGATAACAACCTTTATTAATTAGGATGCCGTGTGTAAATCTAAGATAGATAGAGGACTCGAGATTATGAATTTCAAAATCATGAATAAAACTTTACTTGCTAAATAGAATTGGAATTTCATTAGTGCGACTCCCTCCATATAAAAGAGCCTTATCAACTAGACGTACTACACTAGAAAAAAGCTAGGGATTAGAGCCAAAAAAGTCTCTTGCCCGTTTTTGATGGTATGAAAAATTTTTAAAGGTTTTGAAACTACACTCCTTTTAGATTGATTGGATAAAGGATTCATTTTTTCCGAAGAAAACTTGGTTTGGTCAATCCCCTTTGTCATCTTTTTTCTCAATCTCTATCTAAAGGCTGTCAAACCTAATACCGTAATAAGGAAACATTGAAGTTGAAGATCATTAAAATCGAAGCTTAATGATAGATTCCCTTGATTTCATTTCAATTGTTAAACCAACAACGTAACAAATATCTCTACTTGAAAACTTAATCATAATGATGCCTTTTTTGTCAACTTCTTATATAATTTTTTTAATCATAAAAGATATCTTTTGGTTGTATAATAAAACCGGATAGAGAGCAGTTATTTCTCAAAGACTAAATGTCTTTGCCTAACTTGCTCTAAAGAATAGGTTGCACTCCGTAGAGATTTCATTAGCATGGGCTGTCAATTTTGTAGCACTCAATTTGAATTAACCTCACATCTCTTTGAGAGATGCTAATTTTGAAGGGATGTGTGTGCCAGAATGATAAATCATTTTCAATTCTTTAGAAAGTCTTGAAGCTTATATAATTATGGACCTCTTTGAGAAGATGCATGCCTTCAGACAATAGGCTTGCTTGGGATTAACTTATTATGATTATGATAATCTAATGGTATATTTAAAAGGAAAAAAAATAAGAATCTTTACCTTTAAATATTCTTTAGCTCGGATCATCTTTCTAAGGATCATTGCTTGAACTCTTTGAATGCAATATTATTTGATAAAGTGGGCATGTCTTGCATCAAGCTAAGTTTTTTTCTCTCTTGTTGGCCGATTTTCTATCCCTCTCCCCCTGTGTAAAATCAGTAGATCTTTTTGGCTAACTTCTATCCTCTTTATTCCCTTTAGCTAACTTCTAGTTAGACATTCTCTTCTTATCTTCGTTATGGTATCTTCCCCTCTTTGCCATACCAAAGTTTGAAACTTTGGGAGTCATGTCCTTGTCTCAAAGAATGTTGCTGGCTATAAATTCTCTTGTGAATGATTCCAAATCAATTTTTGATGAAGATAAAGAACGCCTCGGGCAATTACCGTAACAATACGGTAGCATGTCTCCAATTCCGGTTTCCAATTTCGATACATTCCTTTTGCTTTACTTGGACAATTCTTTTCATGACATTAATTAGCTTTTGTAAAGCTATTTTTTGAGAATAAATGCTGAAAAAAAAAAAAGTTTTGTTTCCATTCAGTTCTTACTCAAACTACTAACAAAAGATTGATGTGGTGACCAAGTTTTTCTTTCCTTTATTTTTGGAGAGCTCTCCCACGTGAAGATGGTAGCTTCTTTTTTTTTTTTTTTTTTTTTCCCTTTCTTTTCTTAAAATTGATATAGCAGGGGAGAAGGAACTTCACCTCAGTTTATTGAGACCAGAAATGCACAAGTATGGGAATAGTGTGAGAAGGAACATTTACATGGGATAAAGATTAAATCAGAACGCGGTCAGGGGGGGCTTAGAGAAGAGTTGGAACAACAGAATATGGTGCTTGTTTAAGCCAATTCTTGGGACGGTGATTTCTCCAAAGATCAAAGAGTGGGTGATTTTGTGAAGGATGGACTTCTCGTTGGCCTGTCTTGAAAGGAAGACTTACTGCATTCCGTCCATTTCGAATGTGCCAACAAAGAGCCATCAAGTGGAATCAACCACAAATCGAGAAATATAGAGCATATTGAATATATATTGAAATGCATATGTGATACCAAGGAGGTCCGAGTCCATCGGTTCTCATACGTCACAGCACGTTGACTAGGAAGAGGTTCATTTTTTAAATCTGCACACAGGTTGTCGCAGACGGCACTCCCAGCTTTATTTTTTTCTAAAGAAAACCCGGCCAATGCAGTGCAATAATTGATGTCTTAAAATACCGGCCTTCCAAGAGTTAATACTTTACCGACGTTCACCGCGTGCATTTTGCTGGTCTTGATCTAAAGGGTCATTGCTACCGAACTTATAGGCAAAGAAAATGTGACACTCCAGGTTAATTCCTGAGCGATGCCATGATAACTCAGAAAAATGTCACTCAAGTATTCCTGAGTAATCCTTTGAGTAATATTTTGAAGTCACTGAAGCATTTTCTTCGTTAAATTTTTCAGGAACTCCTAGCTGTTTTGGAGATAAATCCTAGTTACTGCAGCCGTCTGCCTTTAACTTTGCTTAGCCAAAATGAATTTTAATATAAAAGCGGATAAAGTTTGTTTCTTGTAACTATGTTTTTTTTTTTTTCTTCCAATAAACACAGAGAGACGCTAGTTTAGCACTAATCACACTATAAATGCGAGAGGAAGAACATGTGCTGGAAGTGTAGGACCGACCAAATAAAAGGTAAAGTAGCATTTGTACGGAATGCATTCATATATTTTCTTATGTTCTTGAATGCGATAATTTAGAAGTCAAAAAAGATCTCTGTATGCTAAAGCTTTGCTATCAACATGACCTCATTCAATATTTAAAGGGCATCTTCACAACTATTTCTTATCCTTTTCTAAATTTTTCCTGCAGATCATCACATCCACAATATTTATTAGATATCAGTTGTAATTGGATGCCTCAACAAAATCTAAAAATTTGAACGTTTCATAAAATTTGGTACCTAATTGATAGTTTTCAATGAGAAAAATGCTATTTCTTTCAAATATACTCTCTAATTTGCCTCTTCGAATGAATTGGCATGCCGAACGAATTAGCCACATGATATCTCTTTAAATATGATATTTTGATTTTTCATAAAAAGAATGCAGATCTCCAGTTCTAGACCAATGTAATGTAGGCTTGCATTTGATGAAATTCATAACTTTTTCTATGGCCTTGATCTTAGCATCATCACCACCAGATCTTGCTAAATTGAAAGAGAAGAGAGAGAGAATTGAGGGAGAGGAAATGTAGAAGCACATGATGTAATGTTAATGATATTGCCATTAGATCTTGAGAGATTGATGGAGATTAGGGAGGAGAATGAAGTCACCGTCACCTACAACGAGAGGGGGAGGAACCATAGGGGTATATGGATCAATCTGGGTGTTGCCATTGTCGGATCTTACGGGATCAATAGAGAAGAGAGAAGGCAATCAGGTTGGAGGAAACCTAGGAGAGCATATTAGCATAGTTTGACTCCCATTTCCATATGTCATCCAATCGTTTTCATGGAAGAGTAATTGGGAGATTAGGGAGAAAATTTTTTAAATCTGTGCTTATCTAGGTTGGAAACTAACCATCTTGTCATGGATGAATAAAAAAATCAAGATATTAAAAAGGATAAATGAAAAGGCATTGTCATTCCACTTGAGATGCATTTTTATATCTTTGATTAAAAAAAATATTTAAAGAGATATGAATTGGTAGCCCAGCTCATTTGGAGAAGTAAATTGAAGAATACGATAAGAAGAAAATAGCATTTCTTTTTAGACGCATGAGCATATTTGTGTACTTTAATGACTTATATTGACCATGCTAGGCATTTATTGAGATGGGTTAGTTTCAGGCCCAAATAAAGTACCATCTTATGGTCAATTCATGGTGAGTCGCTGGAATAGCGGGGCATGTGAACGAGCTTTCCACGTTGATGGCCAGTCCGGCCTAGAACTTTCAGACATGGACTTTGGAGCCGCTCCAGGTCCAAAGCAGCATGACAAAACCTTTTTGTTCCCACGGAAAAAGAAAAAAAACTCTCTATATTATAAATAAAAATAAATTTATATTTATTTAAATATAATCAATTGTAAAGGTTAATTATTTTTTTATCTTTAGATCATATAAATTTTATGATTATTTTATATTTTTATTTTTTTATTTTTAAAATTAATAAATTATATAGATTTAAGGATAAAAAAGATGGTTAGATTTAAATTTAGCTGCTTTTTTTTGTTAATAACCTATTACCTTACCAATAGAAGCTTATTTGCTGCATTTATTAGTATCTGCAACCAAAATAATGAAATCATGTGATGGAGACTCTAATAAAGTAGAGGTAGATACATGATAAATAAGTCAATAGAAGAATAAATTTTACTTGGGATTCGGCTTTTCAAGGATTTTTTTATGTTTTTCTCTCTGTCTAAGGCATCATCTTTTCGTGAACAATAATAGCATCTCCTTTCCATGATTCTCTTCGCCTTCCCTGCTCCTCTCGTGGTGGTTGACAAACAATTCAACATCAGTGACCACGTTAGACGTGGCATTTTAAGGTTTTTCTCTTCAAAAGACTTCATGGATCAAGTAATCATAGATGAATATCGTTACAATGAAGATAGGAAATTATTTTTTTATTAGTTGAGAGGGAGAGCTTCTCATTGTACCCGCTAGTCTTCTCTCCCGGTTAAAAAATAATAGATCAAAGCGAAGAAAAGCAACGTGGAAGAAATTTTAGTTCAATATAAGTAATAAAAGATTAGGTTTGGAATTGACAACAACCAATTGCAGCAGCTAGAAAAAAGAAAATTATCAGAAATGATCAATTATAGGAAATGTAATGGAATTGGAGTTATCAGCTTATTTCTAATGATTTCTTTGTTCTTTGTGGCCATCGAGCAAACCTAATTAAATTTCTAGATGGTGTGCATCACATGCTTCAATTTTCAAAAGAAAGAATACATTAAAAGTCAAATTTTGGCGTCATACCTTTGCCTGGAAGAATATTGCTTGCTTAGGTCCTTGTGAACGACTTCAATGCAAAGATAAAATGTTGCTTGCTTAAATAAAATTTGTATGTTGAATTATGTTAGAGTTCAAAAAATTTTTTAAAAAAAAAATTAAAGAAAACTATTTCGTTTCCATTGAGGATGCTACCAACAAAATTTGAACCAAAAACTCGGGGATAACCTTTGAATGTTTCTAGTAGCTCTTTTTGCATTCAATACCTCTATAAAAGTATACAACAAACCAAATCAAAAAAAAAAGAGGACAAAATCTTTTCGTGGAAATATAAATTGTTATGCACAATATAAATGCTTACAATTATAGTTTCTTTCTACTTGTCTTATAAAAATCATTATTTTTATATATCTTTCAAATCATTCAATGATAGTAATCATACTCCAATTTTTGGTAGACAATTTAATTTTTTTAAAAATATAAAATTATACTATTATCCTTTTGAATTAATATACATAAAAATTAATATTCAATTGACACTATGAAAAGTTATGACTTTCATTAATTTTAGTAACATTAATTAAAAAATAATGAAGTCATTTAACTTTAAAAAAATTAAGATAATTCTTTTTCAATTTTTTCTTCAGTTCATTTCAAAATACTTCAATTGGTACGCGTAAGAAATAGGCCAATTCAGCAGCTTTTTGTTCAATTTCTCGTGGAGTAAAACACTCATCAGTACGAGTCAAGGGAATGGCTCCTTGGCCTCTAATTTCTATATAAAGGACACGACGAGGATAAAGACCCTCTTTAACCTCCATTCTGATTGATTGGATATCTCTCATAAGTAAGCGAAGGAAGATGCGACGATTTATTCTAGGAAATCCCCAACGAAAAATACACCATGGTGATCTCATGTATATATATGTATATACAGGGAAGTACTATATTTCTCTTAAGTAGAGAAGATATCTACTCCTCTCAAGTTCAAAATTAATAATCAAATATCGACTATTAAAGACATACAAAAAGTAAAAATTATGTATTTTAATAATCTCTAAATTATGTAACAACTAGTAAAAAAAAAGGCATAAATTTTATGTGATAGTTTATAAAAATTTATAATAAAGCATTTAGATTAAGAATCCACCTCATTAATTATGATCTATACATTAATATATATATATATTAAAAATTAGTAGACTTTAATTCTTAGATCATTATATATATATATATATATATATATATATATATATTATATAGGTAGATTTGGCTACATTCATATGTAGTTAGGTTTAGAATTCATCTTTGGTATTCATGAATTGTATAGATTTAAGGTAAAAGAGGTGACCGAATCTAAACTTAGCTTTGCAGGTCTTAGCAATAATAAAAATCCTCCTGGAACTAAGAAAAAAAATTTTCTTGTTTTTTTCAAACTCTCTATTCTTTTTTCATCACTCTCTTTCTCTCTTTTTTTTCCATGCAATTTTCTTTTGTAGGTTGGAAAAAACAGAAAACAAGGCTGAGAGATTTCTTTTTTTGAGACAAGAACTAACGGGTTTTTAGGGGTGGCAGTAAGAAACAAGGTTACGTAGGAAAGATATTTTTTTTGTCAATACTAGGAATTTGTAGATGAAATAAATAAGAAAATAAATAGGATGAAAGATAAACGAGTATCAAATTATCGGCTCTAAGCTTTGATACGAATTGTTACGAACCCAACCATAATAATAAATAAAATAAAGAAATTGAAGATAACCATGACAGCTTCATGGAGATGACCTCTAGATAACTACTTGGAGGGGTTAAGCTTCTAAATAAAAGAAAAATTAATAATATTATTTCACTATGAAAAAGCTAAAAGAGTATCTATATATTTATAGGATACCCTTATACTTAAAAAAGTTCTAATATAATTAGAAAAAAATCTTAAAACGTAAATAAATCATAACTAAAAAAATACTAAATAACTAAGGCTTAAAAATTTTCTTTAATAATCAAATCCCTTCAAATCAATGAAGCAAGAAATTTTTCAAATTAAAAAATCCTAACAACATAGTAAAATATAACAGAGTTAATCAAAGTATTAATAAACTTATGTGGCATTAAAACATAATATTTTGGTTGCGTATTAATGCAAGCTCATATTAAAATTCATTGGCCAAATAAGTTACGGCAACCTTTTATTGTCAAGGGACGAACAAATTTCTAGTTCTTGGTCAAAAATTCAACATGTCAAACGAGGACAAATGACAAGAGTTGAAATACGTAAAAGCCCACCGATTTGGAAGATGGTGAATAAAAGCTGACGAAAACAAGAGACCAGCCACTTTGGAACATGGAAGCCATCCGTTTTGCGGATGAGATTTACCTTGCATGTTCTAGTCTTCACAGGAAACACGAAAACAGCTCTGCATCAGTCGACACATGATGATGTTTCTGAATTTCAAATCCATGCGGGTTTGACGCTTAACCCATCATGATATTTCTGAATTTTTATTTTCCACTCCGCCATGCACCCTTCGCAATAGAGTTGGTATCACTCTTTTTCAGAAAGCGATTGGAGAACCTGAAAAAAAAAAAAGAAAAGAAAAACGAGGGGCAGTGCGCGAGAGTGCGAATCTGTTGAGAGAGAGAGAGAGAGAGAGAGACAGGAAAGTGAACAGGAAAATAAAAGATCGAGTGGATTTGAAAGAGATGAACATGCCAAAGAATTAGAGACTTTGGACGTCGAGGAAAGAGCCGCCATCAATCCGGAAAGGGATCGGCACCAGCCTGAACCACCGCATGAGAGATGCCTTTCGTCACCATTGTAGAACACGGATATTTATTTTTATGCAAGTATTTATCAATTTTTTTTTTTTTGTCTTTCTTTTTTTTAGTTTTGGACCGCCATTGATAAATTGCGAAGGGTGTGCCAAAAACCCCATCCCTCTTGGATTGTTCTCTTAGATGGAAAGCACGCTGTCCGTTAGTGATTCGTTCGTACATTCATCATCAAGATTGAGCTGGCGATACCAAAATGCTACCCAAATAGCCTCCTAGCAATGAAAAGCAGTTTACGGAACAATTTAAATAATTTTAATAGCAATTTTTTATTTTCCAGCAATAGCAAATTATTTTCTTGAGTTGACAGCATCGATCATTCACTATTGTATCCAGAACTCACCTAAAAAGACCAGCGAAAGAAATTATTTAGATTCTTTTTGCCCCTCTATGATAAGTAATCAAAGTAGGACCATACATTTGTCAGTGTAGGTTCTCCCACCGAAAAGAACTTCATTAGCTTCACAAGATAGTAAGTGCTATACAATTTATATTATGAAATTCTTGTTTATTTGGAGATGAATTTTGGTTCGAGCTATCTTATGTCGTCACAAAACCAGATTGCTTTAGTTCAAGTAATATGGTAATATCCATGCACAACATAAGACCTACAAATGACATTGTTGACCTATCTTTGAAGAATTCTTGTACACATAAAAGGCCCTCTATTATACATCTCTTAACTATGGTTATTCAAAAAGAGTAACCAATTCAAGGGTGGATCATTTTTACACTTTTGCATTCATTCCATAAATTCCATGCTTGAAAAAATGTTGCATACTTTTGTTAGGACGAAGAATTAATAGAAATGGATGCACAAATTAAAATTAAAAAAAATAAATTTTGCTATGATACTTTTTTATTTTTTTAATATTAGAAATATTAACAATTTGATTTTATTTTAAAGGATACAGATACATCATTGATAACAAGTTCCAACCGAATGTATGTGTAGCTAGTATAATGAAAAAAAGTCAAATTTTTGGGACAATATTTGATGAGTACGATAATGTCTTATTCCGTGATAGCACAATAGGTGTGAAGCTTGAAGTGGGTAAGGTTAGGGCAGTGGAGGAAAATGAGGGCATATCGAAGCAGTCAACATACTTAAGGATGAGGTTGGAGATGGCACTAAAGCAGGTAAAGAGGGATGAGGCAGCCTTCAATAAGAGAGTGCAGGCGTTAAGAGTAAGGTGGTGATAGAATAGAGAGTTTTACAAAGGACAATGGCGAGGTATCAGAGAGTCGAGAAGTAGAACTTTTAGAGCGAAGGATCTGGACATCGATATTAAGAAGAAATACTTATCTTTCTTTGATTTATGAACTAGAAGTCAGACAAATGGGAATAGTGTTAACCTACTAGTAACTAACTTAATCAAGAGGTCAATGACAGAAACATTGCATCAATGGTTTTGATTTTATTATATTTTTATTAAAAATGATAAAAGATAAAAAAAAATCGTAGCAAAACCAAAAAAGATAAATGTGAGAAATAAAATAGCATATACAGTATGATTTCAAGTAGTAAAATTTCAAAACCAAATGCGTCGTAGGCGATATCCGCTATTGATGTAATTACATATTTTAAGTCATGGAAATAAACAATAGAGGCACACGATGTAAACTTTTTTCTGAACGTTTATTAGCATAAAAGAAGGGGCATCCTACTACGTTGCAATCCGTCTTATTTTCTAGGTTATGGATCATCACTTCCAAGAATTCTTGCCACACCAAAATCTAGAGGTTTGGAATCTTTATCAAGAAGAATGATGGTAGCTTTGAGATCTCTTTGAACAATGCTAAATCTAAAGATTTGATGAAAGGTAAAGAAAGGCTACGAGCAATGTTCTAATAATATGATGACATATTTCGTAGCATACTCTTTAGCTTTAATTGGATACGATTTGCATGATTAGATTCTTTTCAAATACTAGAACACTTTAAATATGAAATATTAAAACTGTAATAACTTAAGTTCTCATCCAAAAATGCTAGTTTAAAGGTATCATTTGAATTTCTTGATTCTATGTAAGCATTCGAGATTTACCTAATGTATAGCTATATAGAACTAAATAAATGCCAGCACAAACTCTTACACATACTGACCAAGTATGAAGGTTTTGTTAGATATATACTTATAATATTAATATTTTTTTCTTCTCATTGAATGCAATAACAAAGAAGCCAAACAAAATTCCTATAATGAAGCTTTGCTGCAGGCAAAATTTAATTCTTGAATTCCTCAATGCCCGGTGAAACGATTTGTTGCCCCTCTTCTAGCTTACCCTTGCAACTACGGTCAGACACTTGTTAGTTTAAAATATCCCCAAAACCCATAAATTTCAGTTTATTTTTGACATCTTTTGACATCTTTTGAAACTTGTCTCAAAGAATTTGGCATCTTTTGACAGTTTATTTTTCCACAGGATTCTCATTGCTAAACAAAAAATACAGTGATCATTCTTATATAGGATCCGTTAACTATTTCACCATGACAAGCGTGCTAAGAGTTCATGTAGTCATGATGGGCTAAATTTAAATCTCAAGTTCATACGGTCATGCGACCATGAACACTTGCACTAGCGAGCTTCAAAAAAAAAAAAAATTGATGTATCACTACACTTTAGACTTATTTAATTATGCTACATCAAGTATCTCTCAATTTCTCAAAAAATCTATAACTAATCCTTCTTTTTAACTTTACGAATATTCATAATTATGTCCAAGTTTATCAAAGTGACATAATTGATCAGCCGGTGAATACAAGATCAATCCATTACTGCTCTGATGTTAATGGTGAGAAACATGCATTAGAAACATGCATAGGATTGAAACTACATACCTTCCTTCATGATCTGAAGATAAAAATTAAGTGTAGTCTTTTTGTGGACTCTTTCAACCTTTATTTTTTGTGGACTCTTTCCACCTTTACATGACCGGAGACTTGTTGCGAGAATCAAGACTATTCTTCCATAACTCAAATACCTTTTTTTGATGGATGCTATCTTTTTTTATGTATCCAAACTTTCTTACGCCCTGTTGATTCGATTGGGTTGGATCAGTCTACTGTGGACTTCCAATTGGGACCAAACCCTAACAGCAAGGAACAAAGGTGACAAGGAGGGTGGTACTTAGTAATTAATGTGGTCCTACCTAGGAAATTGGTGGAAAGATAAAAAATATATATTAAATCTAATGCCTCGGGCTGTCAAACTTTGTCTAACAATGTCCATTTGTTGTTGGAACGTCATTAGGCACAGTAAATCTATGTGAAAAATATTACTATACAGATCAATTATTTGTTTAAGTAAATGAGTGTGGTTACTGGGACAAGCCTTAATTGACTATTGCATGGGTAACAAATAATTCTTTTTTTTAGACAACTGTGCATCTTTCATACGCATGCCCAATAATCATACATACTCTCCCACTCTGATATTTCAAATACCTCATGTTTCTCCCTTAAATGATGGCTTCACCATTTCTAGAGTATGGATTCATGTGCCAATTTCAAGAATGTTTTTGTATATAACTAATAGGACAATGCCACATTTATCCAATAGTTTTTCCAAAATTAGTGTAAACTAGTTTTTTTAATGCGAAATGCAATGGAAAAGTGCTTTATTAGAGATGAAAAAAAATATTAACTCTGCTTTGAACAAGTTTTGATAAGATTTTGGGGCGACGAAGCGCTTCCCTAACTTATTCACATATGTTACATATGTTCAAGAAAAGGAAAGATGGAGAGGTGAGAGAATAAGAGACATATGGAAGAACACAAAATCGCTATTTCAAATGTTGTTGGACCAACCCCGTATTTATGAGGAGGTTTTACATTTTGAATTCCAGCTGCAATAAGATGAGAGTTTTCTTATACATTTAAATATCATCGGAAAAATAGAATCTCCATTGTAAAGTCAAGGTTGAAACAATAGTTTCTTGTTTTGTTTCTTTGCAATTATAATATTACACAGTGGCTGCAAGCATTGCATTTGGGGAACCTTTTCCTCTCCTCCCTAGTTTCCTACTAAAAACCTGAAAGTAACGCCACGAAACTTCTCACGGAGGGAAAGGGAAAAAAGCAAAGAAAATTGAAGAAACCGAGGGATCCGTATTGTTGCATGTAAGACGATAGCTTAAATTACCAGCATCCCTTTCTGTCTACCGGACCACACGGGCCTCTCACAAAACTACATCCTACGCCAAGATTACAAAATACAACAATACAGTGAACAACAGATGCCATATTCAAATTGGACAAGCCTAGAAAAATCTAATCTAAATTTTGTGCATCATGGAGGCGTTTCCGTTGTTCGTGTCTCCATAACCTAAGCAAGAGGAAACAAGAGCAATGCATCTGAAGGCCGTGTACTGAAATACATACTCATGTAGATACGCAATAGGAAAGCAAGGAATTGGTCCAAAAGAGTCGAACCATCAAGACCATATATATATATATATATATATATATATATATATATATATATATATTACGAAGATATAATTCACAGATCAAGCATAAACCATTCATATGTTGATTTAATAAGTCAGCAAGGCTTCAGGACATACCACAACCTTCTGTGCATAAATTCATCATGGAAGCAAGATGAATCAGTGGCAGAAAGCTGAGTTTGTTCAAGTGAGCTGAATAGCCTCAGCCTCCAAAGTTTGTGTCTGGAAACCATTTGACCTACTTTTCTTTACTCAATTCCTTTTACGGCATGAAACAATTCCTGGATATCTTGTGTAACGCTCCAATTGTGAGACCTCAAGTTTAGTCCTACATTAGATGAAAGAAAAATAGATGATATACTTATAATTCAAGTCCACTTGCTACTCATTAACTTTCACTTGAGTTTTTGGATCACATGATTTTGATCCGTTAAAAGTTAATTGAGCCAACGGGTAAGCTTGGAGTATTACATCTTGATCGTTCCGTGGCGAGCTGTACTATTGGACATGTGAGTCGTAGCCAACAGCCATGTAAAGAATCCCATTATGGTCCTTGTAAATCACCACCACCTGCCATGTTAGGAAATTATTATTATATTCTAGAAACCATGCATAAAAGATCCTCATTAATGAATTAACAAATAAATACAAACAAAGTCTTATGGTCTATAAGTCACGACATAACTAATCATAAAAGTAGTTTTTTTTCTATTTGAAATAAGATGAATCACATGCCACCATAACTCAGACGCATGGTGCTGGCATGTCGTGCCGAGTTTAGTGACAGACAACAAGATGAATGCCGGGATTGGGGGAGAGACGTACCGTGCCGGGGTGGCTGGGACGCCAGATGGAAATTGGGCTTACTGATGAGACCGTGATTGGTGATCGAATTCTTCCGGGATTGAAGGCTTATTGCTAGACTGGAAATTGGCTAGGAGACGGATGGGCCTCTTTACCTCGCTCTCTCTTCTTCATTTTCCTCTTTGTAATTTGTATCTCTTCCTTTCTTATTGTGTTGATGTAGATCAGTAGGTGCACCTTACCAATCATGTCCATTTTTCATCTACTTAAGAGATATGGTGGTTGCAGCGCACCGCTTCCCTTAAAAATAGATAAAAAGAGGCACCAAAATCGATCCTTCAAATAATGGAAGCAACATATAATTAGAAGAATTTCAGTGAATTTATAATGATTTTTCATTCTTCATAGAAAAACATTCTTGTGTTCTCAAATTTGCAAAATTTATGATTCCCTCTTGCCATGTAAGACCGTCATCGATCTAGTGAAATTAAAATTGCTATATTATTTACGCTATGGAGTTCTTGTTTCTCTGAAGAAGATGAGTTTGGATCAGAGATGCTTCATGTTGCTTTGGTTGAGGTAGAGTGATAGGTTTTCCAATTTAGAAAATCCTTTCACATCTATAAGATTTGAAGGATTTAGCCAACAAGAAAAACTCCGTGATTTATTTTCTTATTAGTTTCGGTAGAATATTTTTTGTATTTAGCCTTTTTTAAATAACCAGGGGTTTTTATCTATAAATATGTAACAACCCTTCTGTCTGAGTATCTTGGAAAATAATATCATTAGTTCTTTTATCTGGAGGCTCAATCCGCTCGAAGTGATTATGTGAAGGTGTGATCCCCTCGAAATAATCATAATTATCTAAAGTTTTTTTCTTATTCTACCTCCGTTCCTATCAAGGATCGCAACATAGAGCAACCTAGTTTTACGGCAAGATGGAGCATCGCATCTCTTATTCAAGTTCATTTTGGTTTAGGTAGACCCGTCTCATCTCCACCTATTCCAAATCCGAAATTCCAGCTTGCCCACTGCTACAAGGGCTAGCACAGTTTTCCTACTGGGGGAAGGGGGAGGGCGTTGGAGGAGTCCTCACCCTCCTGGCTTCAGGCTCTAATTTTATAGATCCTTCTCAAAACTATTTCGTAAATCTTAAAATGCTCCTTCTCCTCAATCTGGGATCTGGCCTACCTTGACTTCCATCTTCTCAGAGATTCTTAAGGCCTAGAATAAATCTAGTCTCTCAATTCCCTAGCATTCTAAGGAAGGCCCCGGCTTTGGTTCCAGGATGCTTGTATGGTTATTCGATTGGGTTTCCTGCCAAGAATTCTCCCCTCTGGCCATCACGTCCTATCCCATCCCCCGAGCCTAGTAAACAATGTGGGCTCTACGAGGCAAGGCTATAAAAGAAGGTCCTCTGTTTCTTCCCTAATCTGTGTGATTTGCTATCGTTGTGGGGAGCTCGACCATTGCTGGAGAGATTGCCGAGACGCCCTCCTCTGCCATTGGTGAAAGAGGATTGGACACTCATCTAGGATCTGTAGTGTGGGTCGAAGCTTCAACAGAAACACGAATCATTCTTGGAAAATCCAAAATTTTGCAAAGGCCAGGAGATTTGGTCTCCATCAGTTCAAGACTAGAAGTCCCTCTATACAAGTGCAACGTTAAGCAGAATCTAAAATATCTTCATCCATATAGAAGACAAGCATAGACAATGATGCTTCAAGCTGGAATTGGCTGGCATTTTAGAGTTTCTTCCAACAGGGAGCTATGTCTCTCTATCTGATGCTGTCAAAGCTAGACAGATTCTAAGGCAATACTACCCAGGAGCTTTCTTAGGGCATGACCTGAGACCTCTTGCAGATGGCCCTTAGAACCTTTCTAGTCTATTTCCCCAACAGAATTATTTTGTTGCAAGCCTCCAGGGAGGACATGAATTGGGGCAAAAAATACTCCTTGCCCTTGGTCCATAGAAGGAGAGCGATAGCACCTCTTAAACTTCGAGTTCGATTCATTTATCTAGTGTTCCTCTCCACCTCTGGGATGCAAAGTCAGTTAGAAAGATGGTAGTCGGTTTCGATCTTCTAGGTAGGGTATCCCTTAAAAGCTTAATTGGGAGAGATCTTTCTTCCTACGAAGCTTTGATTTTGTGCGAGGGCTTGGAAGATATTCCAGAATAGATTCAGGTTACCATGGGAGATGGTTCGCACTCTACTCACGTCAACATCCTTGATGCTGTTTTATCTTGGCCTCCACACTTTGATTTAGCCCCTAGGCCAGATTGAGAAGCTCAATGTTGGAGCAATTCTTCTAGCTGCCCTCCTACGATTGGACATTATTCAAGTAACCCTCCTGATCCTTTTCCTTCAAGAACTGGTGCTCAGAGAGGTGGTTCATCCAGTGGAGCTAGTCTTCAACCCTTTGTTGACTGGGAAGCCTTCATCCTCTGTTCTGATGCCGAATGGCTCCTCTATTTCTGATAGAGATCTATCTCCTCGCCTTGCTGAATAGACCCAAATTGTCTCAAAATAAGATTTGATAAGCTTTGGCAATTCCCCCCCCTCTTGCCAGCCCCTGGCTCACCTCCAAAATCGGTGCTTGACATCCTCGCGGGTGGGCTTCCCGTTTCTCCTCCTTGGCTTCATTTGGCCTCTGTTTCCTCTGCCATGAATATGGCGATTAGTAATTCAGGAAAGGGTTGAGCCATCTCGCGGGTCAGATACGAGTTTATCGGGATCAAAGGGGTCAAGTTCCTTCCGAGGCTGCATTCTCTGATGTATTTAAACTCGCCTGGCTGCCCCCATCCCACCTTCTCAGTGTTATGAGATGTGATTTGGGTGCACCCTTATCTTTATCACGTTGAACCTAAGTATTTACTCATACATATTTTGATGATAATAAAAATATTAATTGAATAACTAATAACATACTTAATTTTATAATAATAAATAAATATAATTTTGATCCAAACCAAAATATAAACAAAACTTCATCCAGCATATACTTGATTCATAAAAAACTCAAAAAATATGCAACGATTCAAAGTCAGAAAAGAATAAGATTAATTTAAATATCGTCTAACTCAAGAATGGCCAAAAGAACTACTTCAATTTATAAGTTTTATTTTCATAAGAATATCCTTTATAAAACTTGATAGGAGAGTGATTGCATAAGGCTTAAAAATATTAAAATCAATTAAAATAGGTTTTGAATAAAAATGAATGAAAAGAATCAAAAAAGTTTAAAATATAGCATGAATGATCGATTAGAGAAAACTGCAATCGATCAGGAATTGCATACCAAAGTAGATCATTTGGTCAATGCCTATAATTGACCTACTAAGTCTATTGCAGTTGACCAACATAGGTCCAACGATCAACTTATCATAGTATATTAGGCTTTGATTTAAGTAAAAAATTATTAGAAAAGCCTTGTAAAATTATAGTTTTTAAGCCTTGAGTGCATAACTCTCTCTTTTCAAATTTAAAGCCTTATTTGTAAATTTATATTTTTCAGAGTGTTTTTATTTTTTCTCTTATACACGAGAATGTAGGGTTTCTCTCTTGAAAGAAAAGAGTGGGTTTATCTTTAGGAATTCTAAGCTTGTTAAAGGAGAGAGTGGTTGCATCTTTAGCTTGAAAAAGGGATTGTGAGGGTTTCTGAGTCATGAAAAGAAGTGATATAAAGATTTGATTCCTACCCAATTAAAAAAGGATCGATATAGTAAAAATTTTAAGAAGCAATCTTGGATGGTGAATGCAAGTAAAGGATACGAAACCATTCTAAAATCTTTGTGTTTCTTTTGTATTCTTACATAGTTATTTTACTTGCAATTGCCCTCATTATTATTACATTATATCTTACACTTAGTTCGAGTTCAAGATACTTGTCATCTTGTCCATGATCTTAATTATATCTCTTTTATGTTTTAGTTTTAAATTATTAGATTTTATTTTACGCATATAATTTTTGAATTTTTATAAAATTCAAATTACGTTCTCTTTGGATTACCCTTCGAGGCCAATAGATCGCCCCAATTCCAGATGCGAGCCTTCTTTCCTGTGATATAGTCGAGCCTATTCATTAGCTTCTCTCCACTCATTAGAGGTCAATCGCTCCCTTCTCCCGGCACGGTTTGCTCCCTCTTTCTTCTGAGGCCATTCCTTTCCCCATCTTGGGTCGGTGTTCCCCCGATTCCTGATGTTGTTGGTTCAGTTCTTCTGAAAACATCAAGATGTGATCCTCATGCAATGCCTAGCCCTTCCTTGATCCCTACTATCATGGAAGCTATCATCACCTTGGCTGCTTGAAGTTGAGGCTGAAGCCTCTGTCCCTTGGAAGTCCGCCCACACCCATGTTGTTGAGGCTGCCAAGTCAGCCACTATTAAACTACTTTCCTCTAAGAAAGGAAAGAAGAAAGCTAGTAAATCCTTGGATGGTGTGGCTGCTTCTAGCCTCAACCTCACCCCCTGCTTGGGGTCAACCTGTAGTTTTGTCATATCAGATTCCGTAGCCAAGGAGATCATTGACTCCCTTCTTGCTCTGGAAAAAGGAAAAGCAGCTCTTATAGCTTAAGAGTTAAATTAGAGGTTATCTGTTGATGCATGGCTCGTTGGTTGGCTCCTCTGTATTGCTCTGTGCTATCTTTAATTCTAGTAGGTTCTGTGTTCTCTAGATGTCCTCTGCCTTGTTGTTTTCACCGCTTTGCGATTAGGGTTTGGATTATAATATATTTTGTTTGATCTTGAATTGAAGCTTGTGAAGTTTACTCCTAAGAAGTCTTAAGTGAATACAAGCAAAAAAATGTCTAACCGCTATAAAATATTGTATCTCATTTATTTTTTTCACTCTTTATTTTCTTACTATTACTTTAATTTGCTATTGTATTATTCTTCTTCCAAAGTTTTGATTTTGTTATATTCATTGCATCATCCTAGCTTAGAAATTAGTTTTAATATTTAAAAACCTAATTTACCCCCTCTTTTAAGTTGTTGTTGGGCTATCAAGTGGTATCAGAGCTAAGCCTTCAAGTCTATTAATTTAACCATCAAGATGCAAAGATATAGCAAGCACAAGGAACTCATCTTTTAGTGAGGCTTTCTCTACTTATAGGCCTTCTTTATTCAATGGTGTTAATTATTTCTATCATAAAAGAAAAGAATAAAAATTATCATTTAATATGCTAATTTTAATATTAAAAAAATCATAATTCATGGATATAAAATCCTGCTAAAATAATAAATGATACTAGAGTTATAAAGGAAGAGTTGAGCTTAATGAAGAGAGCATCAGGTCTCTTCAAATTAATGCTAGCACTATGAATGCCTTATATTGTACACTTCATATTAGTGAATTTTAGATTAGGATTGGATCGAATAATCAGTCTGGCTTTACCTAGTTTTCATAACCAATTTAGATATGGTTTAACTTTGAATTTAACAAACCAGTTTGGTTATAGGTTCGAATTTGATCTTTTTCTAAAAACCACTTTTAAAACTGTTTCAGTTTTCAAGTTTTAAAACCGAACATGAGTTTGAATGGTGCAAAAAATATGGTTATCCTGCAGTTACCCTACCTATTGCCATCCCTAAGGCCTAAAACCAATAATAAGTTTCATACTTTCTGGTTGTGCTACTAACGGACCAGGCTAGGCCTTGTAAATTAAAAATGTGAAGCGGGCCAGGCTTGAAGCCCAGTCCTGATTATATGAAATTTGGGCCATAAGATTGTGCTTCCTGTTTCTGAATTTTGATACCTTCATCACTGATTCCCGTGAATTGGACACAACTTTCTCCTCGTTTATCCATTACACGGTTTCAGTATTGAAAATTTATCTGCTCCCATCCACACTTCTCGTAGTTTCAGTAAAGCAGTTTATACTGCTACCTCCCTAACCAAGCCATCTATTTTCAAGCGATTTTGACTTGCCTTCATAAAATTTGAGCATGCACAGAACTGTCATGAGCGCTCGGAAGAACTATGGCATCACGAAGCAACAGCCTCCGTGAAGAAGGGCCTTTGGTGCAAGATAATGGGACATACCTAAAGAATTTGTTGGTGAAATTGACTTTAGTGTGGGTAGATTTCAATTTTTCTTGTTATGGCTCATATTGCAAATTCCTAAACGTTTATAAACAAATTAATCTATGATACTAAAAATTTAAAATGAGTTAAAAATAATAAAGATGCAATATAAAGAATATCGTAAAAAATCAACAAAGGAAAAGAGAAACTTGCAAGGAAGCTTAGCATACTCCAATTTGCATCCAATGGCACATAAATAGTTTGGAGAAAATCAGTCATGCTAGGTACCACTAGATCAGATCTACCTCAATGTTCTATTAGGTTTAGCTTTAGCCTTTTAAGTCAACTAATAATTTCATAAAAGTCTTCTTCTAGCTCCAATAAGGCATAGCCTATTTGTTTTATCATTTAACTCAACCTATAATGCATCTTACTAGCATCTCTCCTGACAAAACCACTAAATATTACAATTTTTTCTTTACCTCAAAGAAAAAAAAATAATATATATATATATACAAACAATAAGATAATATTTTTTTCAAAATAAATAATACTCATACCCAAACTTAAAAAATGCACGATGAAAACTCCAAACCTTATCTCAGATAAAATAGTTCAAGCAACTTGCATAGTTTATCGATGGTCATCATCAAACAATATAATAGCATAGAAGTCAACGAACTCCTTTTTTTTTTTTTTTTAATCCATCCGTACATTGTATCTAGTGCATTGCTCCTGGTCCTTATATGGAAAGTACCTCTAAATTATCAGCACATTATTAAAACCTGTTCTTAAGTTTTTTTTAAAAAAAATAAATAATGCAATCCCATCTCTCCTAGTCCATTTTGCCGTCTCCCATATAATACTAATAATAAGTAACTGGCTATCATGCAACTGTGCGGCAATGAAAAAGGATAAATGAATGAACATTATATTGGAGGCTAGCGAAATTTCGTTTTGAAAAGAGAAGCCTTCAAATAGCGCGCGGCCGATTGCGTGTACCATGTGCGCGTCATGTTCCCTTGCCTTCCGTATTTAGCAAATATTAACCTTTATTCTAAGTTCAGAAAGTGATGCATCCAAAATCTGAATCCATATCTGACAAAGAGGACTCCAAGAGAATTCAAAACGATAGCATTCATATTGATCGCAACTGCACCTCCAATGTTCCACATGGTGGCGGGGGCATCGGCCCAAGTATTCCCACAAACTGAAGTCCATTGTGCACATGGTCAAAATTTCTAAAGACGTTATGACTGCTTCCAATCGAGCCATTCCCTGCATCACTTTCTTTACATTGGTCCGTAAGAGTGGAATCCAACTGTCTCTTAAGATTAAGAAGGCATGATTTTGGCTTTCGTCGGTTAGTGCTACCGGGTACTGCACTTCTGCTGTTGAGCTGTTCCTGGTTTGCGCCGCAACTGCATCACGAATCATTCTAGTTACACAAATTTGACCCACCCTCTCGTACCATGTAGCACGCTACCTATTTAGGCACGAGGCTGGTCTTTGGAATGTTGTTCAAAGACAGCAAAACTAATTTTTCCATATAGTCCATCCAAAATTAGCTTTCAGACCAGGGGTTGGGAAGTTCAAACTCAGCCTACTAACCTAACCTCCTTTTGCTTTGACAAATTTGCTTTGCTGACGGTACCAAGATAGGTTTCTTGTTAACAGAGATCGCCTCAATCCAAAATCAGGTCAACCTGATTAATCTGTGCTCATTAGGCCTACCAATTTTGAATGCAACCCATCAATCCGAACTTATGCATTTCGTTTTCAAACTAACCTAACTCCATATAACAGTAGAATACAGGGGAAACTCTGCTCAATTGGAGAGTTAGCTTAGACATAACAGGAAAATGTTCTCATCTCATAAAATCCATTGCGATGGTTGCGACAAACAGTTTGAGGACCTCCACTTTTGGTTTGATTAAATATATAACAGTTTTTAAAATATTTTTTTATAAAATAACAAAATTCCTTCACGCTGTGAATTGCATCCAAATCTAAGTCATGACTTCTGTTTTTTTGGTTCCAAATTTCAAAGATCGTACATGCCATTTGAAGGTCATTGATTATAACATCATGGTTGCTTGGAAGATTAATGCGGTTCTGTGGAGCACATGGAAACGCGTGGGTTCACGGTACTCTGGGTTGCCCCTCGTCATGCTTCGCTGTCCAATACGGGGGCTGAGTGCCAAAACCGTAAATTAAGCTGATGTTAAGGCTTTCTTTAAAGAAAGAAAAATTCTACCGCGGGTTCTGGAGTCGCATCTTTCCGCGTGGGCATCGGTGGTTCAGGAGAGCACGCCATCGCCGCTAAACTCGCAGACCCGACTCCTAATCCCATGGACCCCGGATCGTGTTCGGTGTGTTTGACATTTGATGTTTAGATTTCATCATCCTACGGTCAGCATCAGCCGGTATGGAAAATTCCCAATTGATCCCGACTCGAGCTTCCGGACGGGTCGACGGCTCAAATGAGCTCCCTCCCTTGCCGTGCGGATGTCAGAAAAAGGAATTATTAGAATTCATTACAAATTATCTTATCTTGCAACACAGCCGCTACGATTGATGTACGCCCCGCTGCGCAAGCTCGGGGTATAATTATTTCAGGTACCTTCCAGTCAGCTTACCGCTTGATGCCTTCTTGCTTTCCTTGAAGCAGGCTTAAGAAGAGTGGATTGATGGTGGTGACCAGAATCGTCGTGCGCGATTCGTTATGCATGTGTTGTATGATGTGGCAATGATGGGAGATGATGGCGGTGACGTCAAGGGCCAAGGGGTACATTAGGAAAGCAGCCGGCTATTAATTGAGATTCAAAGTAGAACCAAACGGAGGTTAGCGAATAAGATATACGGGGTCTAGGACATATAACCCTTAATTAATAAGGAGGTCAACCAAACCGAGCCGGGTTCCCTCTGTTATATACCCGACCAGTCCTTAAACCCATCCCCATCGCGCTCTCTCTCAACGAAATAAATTGGAAAAGAAAAGAAGTTCCTTCCCACCACTTCTCTCAGAAGCCCAGCAATAGAGCTCCAAAATCTCCATTAATGGCGACCAAGGTTTATATTGTGTAAGTGTTTCATCGACCCCTACCTTATTCTCTATGCCCTTATTTTTCTGTATATGCGTCGATCAATTTCTTTCTCCTTCGATTCCATTCTCATGTCAGGCGTTTCTTGATTACTAATAATTGGTTTCCCGACATATTCTGGTGGTTCGTGGATAATCAAGTGAGGTTGGAGGATCTTGGAACCCGGATTTAATCAATCTCTGTCGTAGATTTTCCCCCCTTTTCTTTTGGGTGAGGTCTCCGTATCAATAGATTTAGTGGGAAAAATGAGTTTTTACCCCTTTTATCTCCTGTTGGAACACCGATGAACTCGTAGAGTTTTTTCGCCCATCGTTCTTGATTCCGTGGAATTCCGCTCGTTCCTATATTGATTGATCGTTAGCTGTGGTCCTCGGATTATTTGTTCTTTTATTTTGTTGAGATTATTGTGCCGTGATCCGAAGTTTGAATCGATGCAAATTATTATTCACTTTTTTTAAAAAAAAAAAAATCCCATGTGCTTCTTGTTCTTGAATATTTCTGAGTCTTCGGTAGAAAAGTTAGAATGTGCCGATCAGCTGCGGGTATTAAGATTTAGTTTCTGTTTTATGGTCTGGTTCTGGTTCTGGACTCCAACTTATCGGGAAATTTAATCAAATTTGATTATTATAAAATGTTTCTTTATGATTTCTTGACACGAATTCCGGCTCCATGCGCTGAGGAAAACAACCGTGCACACCACTGTGCTAGCTACCCATTAACGAAAAGGAAAATAAAGAAAGAGTCGAATCGTTAACTTTATCTTTATGTGATCTAGCTGTTTGGCTGTGTTTGGTTTGTTGGAGCCCAGGTGTCCCCATCAGGACGGTAGGTTTAGGTGTATGATTAGTGGGACTTCTGGATGGTTTTTGACTTAACGGTGAGCTCTGTTCTTTATGTCCTTTTCGGAATTGTCCTTGGTTATATAGGGATTCATGTTCATGTTGTCTCTGTTGTTATTACTATGATGTTGATTACTTACTAGAAATTCCCTATTCTCTCTACATTACTCTCACATCTGCTTGTTATAGCAAGTTTTTTAACAGACATAAGAAACCTTCTCTTAATATAATTCTATTTGTCGGCATTGTATATTATTTTTTGCTTGACAGATAACTAGCCTTTGCAAAGTTTGTATAGTGTTGAAAATAAAGTCTGTTACATCAACTGATATTTGTTTCTTTGGATTCCTTGCAAGTGAAACTGAACTATCAGTTGCCAGCTTCTAGAAGCCCAATGTAAAATAAGACCAGCAGATCCTTTAGTATTAATTATTCTTCACGTTGTATGGATCATAAAATGATGTAGTGTGAGGGACATGTTTTTTGCTTAATGATAATATGAAGAGCTTCATCTTTCTCCATCTCCCACAGATTCAATATTCAATTGTCTTTGAATGCTAGATCCTTGAAGTAATTTTGGTGCAAGCTATTTCAGGAAGTGTATTTACAGTTAACTTTAAGATTGACCATTTCTGAATGACAACCTAAAATTAAGTCTGAGAGTGAGCCACATAATGGTTTGTTCTCTTTCATCTTCCTCTTTAGTGTTCCCGTAGCTTTCTTTATATAAGCATACTAATCCAAAATTTGACCCACAATACTATATAATGCTGAACTAATCAATACACTAGCCAGTAATAAACCAGTTAATTTGACTTCTGCTTTACTTTTTCACTTGTTATCATGAGTAACATTCTTTCTTTCTCAGTTTATTCAGTGACATGATTGCCTTATGCCTAGGAACTGTAGTTCCATAATTAATCACCTTAACACTAAGTGATACCTTCCCTTTTGTGTATCTGTGATTTGTTAGATACTGCTTTTACTAGTTATATATTGTGTTCATATGTCCTGAGCATGCTGCAGCTGCCCCTTTTTCATTTACTCATTCTATAGTTCAGCTTCTACTTTGGATATTAATTTAAAGTATAATGAAAAGACATACCACAGTGCAACAGAATAAATTGTGCCAGTCTCTTCCCAAATTGTGTTTGTATATTTGTATTTTATAGATTAAAAAATATGAAATGAGGCGGCCATGTTGTCTTCCTTGCTAGGTACTCATCATAATGCCTTTAGAAACCTTTTTTTTCTAATATTGATGCCATTTTTTAATGTGTGAAAAGGTACTACTCCATGTATGGACATGTTGAGAAGTTAGCGGAGGAGATCAAGAAAGGTGCTTCATCTGTCGAAGGAGTGGAAGCTAAGCTATGGCAGGTTTGTGCTGTTCAGTCTGTCCTAATCAACTTTCACTGTTTATATATTTAAAGTGTCTGCACTTATCATGGCTTTACCAGCTCTTTTTGACTAATCATTCTTTCATTTGTCAAATCATGCTTTGAAAAATTAAAGATATATTTATCTCGCATATAAATATGGATTTGGATGTCAAAGTATGCAGAGTTAGGTATGAAGCAACAAATCTATTTTTATTGGGTTGTTTGGGTTGATCTTAGCCATTATGAGACATGGATGTGGGTTTTAGAACTTGGTAGCCTTGAACATGTCTGGAAATGAAATCTAATACCCATGGTATGCTGTACCAATGCTCACTATCCTGTACCCACCATACTATATGGGTACTGAATTTAGATTTGGTACCACTGTATACCGAGTCTTGGTATACTGAGCTGACCCACATACAAGACATACTATGCCAATGTGGTATTGGTACAGGGTCCGGTATTGAGATTGGCAAACCTTTCCTTTAGTCTAGCAACGAGCATAAAAAATATGTTTGAGCTTATTTGTATATGATCATGGATTCCCAAGCAAAATCTTTTTCTCTAGTTATGTTAGATGATGCAAAACCTATGAGCACAATGGAGTCAGGCTTGCTGTGTCTGCTAAATGTTGATCTTGTATGTTGACAATATTCTTTGTTTAGCTATATGATTGAAATGATTTTTTCGTTCTCATCTCCTCCTAAATGAAAAACAGTATCTCATTGTAGTCCTAATTATCCCTTCAGTCTTCCACCCTTATGCTATATCATATCTGTTTTTCTGCTGCTGCAGTATCATAGTTGGCATGTTATTCTGTTAAGTATGGGTGTCTTAATACAATTCTTTCAGAGATGATTCATATGTTTCCAATGGTTGGTTTTTGTCAGTCCATGCTTTTTGAAAGGCAATCAAAAGTCCTGTTGATCATAATATATATCTGTTGTTTTACTTGAAGTGCTAATTGGCAGCTAGAAGTTTTCTTAGGAAATGGGGTGGAGCCTCTTTTGGGTAAAGAGTTGATCGCACAGGCAGCATGTTACAACTTTTAGAAATCCCCAACAAAGCATACTGATGTTTTTTTTATCTTGTAAAGACATGATCTTAACTTTAGTCTAACTTCCACTGAACAGGTACCTGAAACACTTCCTGAAGAGGTTCTTGCAAAGATGAGTGCACCACCAAAGAGTGATGTACCAATAATCACACCTAATGAACTTGCTGAAGCTGATGGATTAATATTTGGGTTCCCAACTAGATTTGGTATGATGGCAGCACAGTTCAAAGCATTTCTTGATGCAACTGGAGGTCTCTGGAGAATGCAGCAGCTTGCAGGGAAGCCTGCAGGAATCTTCTTCAGCACTGGATCTCAAGGCGGTGGACAAGAGACTACCCCGTAAGCTTTATTACTCTAACATCATGAACAATTTGGACCTCTTGAATTGCTTATTTAGACTATTGTAACACATCCTGAAATTCTTTGGAGTTTGTTATTCATAACTAAACATTTTCTGGACTTAAAACAGGACTGGTTCAGGGAAAATGAAAAAATGAACTCAATTGCCTTGACAACCCTTATCTTCAACAGCTTGTCTTTCGAAGGCTTATGTTTCACTGGCTCTGTCATATATGCAAAACATATATGATTCCTCAATGTGTAAAACTCCTGCTTAAAGATAGCCTTACCATGCGTTCTTGCCAAGGTCACACCATTACAATGAATATTGCCTCAGAATTTAATGGGATTAATCCAACTTTGAAGTTAAGCAATTTGATCTTGTTTGACCATCCATTGCTATCCAAATTTGTGAGCATATTGGGATTTTCCAGTTCCACCTGTTCTGTCCTTATTCTTTATTATTGTTATCCCAAGTCATCATTTGTATGAAAATCTCTAACTTAACCTCGTCTAAGTTTCTTGAGAGGAAAGAAAAAAAGGAAAAACGTAGTCAAAGTATTGCTTTTACATCTGTTCTTACCTTTTCCAAGTCTCTTCAATAGTTGCTATATTTCTAACTCACTATTCATAGGAATTTGACAAGCATTACTCCAATAATAAATTGAAGAAAAGCAATGTTGTTGTCATGAAATAATATTACTATTTGTTAATGGTGCAATGTGCAATGTGAAGCTAAAAATTAATGAACTTCATATGACAATCACAAAACAGAAAAAAGATAATTTCGCCCACTATTTTCTTTTTTGCAGTTTGACAGCCATAACTCAGCTGGTCCACCATGGAATGATCTTCGTGCCCATTGGGTACACTTTTGGGGCCGGTATGTTTGAGATGGAGAAGGTGAAGGGAGGCAGCCCCTATGGAGCTGGCACATTTGCTGGGGATGGTTCAAGATGTCCGACTGACCTTGAACTGGAGCAAGCTTTCCATCAGGGAAAGTACTTTGCCGCCATTGCGAAGAAGCTCAAGGGATCTGCCTGATCTGCTCATACCTCCACGCATCCATTTGCAATTTTATATACCTCGGTTCAATCTTTCTTTTGTCATTTTCCATTGGGTCAAAATAATTGTGGACTTTGTTAATTTATTTTTAGCCAGTGGGCATTCATATATGCCTTGTGTCAGTACCATGTCTCTTATATTAAGTTGGCTGTTATGTTAATATGGCAATATAATGTAATTAGTTGTTTTCTTGCGACCATCAACAAACCTTTTTTATTTTATTTTATTTTATTTTTTGACCCTTGGCGTTGGAAGCAGTTGTGAGCATCAAATACCAGTCGGACAATCAAAATCCAGCCTCACAAATTTTGCATTGAAAAAACCTTAACAAATACATGAAATAACATAAAATAATAAAAAATTAGATTCTAAATTCACATTTGCAAACTTTAATACCACATTACAGGATTTTTAAAATACATATGTAAATTTTAGAACGCTCAAAATAATTAAAATTTGATGCCATCACTATTTATGTCCTTTTTTTTTTTTGTTTTTTTGCAAGAACCTTATAAATTCCTCAAATCTGATAAAGCACTCAATAAGAATTCTAAGGCTTAAATTTTCCTTTTCTTCCTCTTTTAAGCAATTATCTCAATAGAAAGAATTGAAAGGAAGAGGAGACTTTACTTTTTTTATAATAAAATCTTAATAGTTTCTTTTGTCATGAGTTATTATTGAGGTCCACATAGATCTTGCATCCGCATCATCTAATAAGAGGTGTGTATAAGTTAAAACAATATATATCATATATCAACAATTTGTTTACTATATATCATTCGATCAAATTTATTAGTTTATTTATAAGTTTAAAATTGCTAACAATTAATGATATTTCATGTATAGAAAGTTTACAATATGTGGAGAAAAAAAAAGCCATGCCATATCGGTCCACAAGCTAGTGCTAATCTTGGAAACTAGAAATAATTTTATAGTTTAATTTGTTGAATTTGAATGGTCTGCAATTCCTTTCATTTTATTAACCAATAAAAATTCAGCTTATTTGCCAATGGATCTAAAAGCCAGGATCACGCATCAGCTATTAATAAAAGTTCAACTTGTTAGCTAATAAAGCTATGCCTGGACAAAAGGAGACCAATGCGGCTCAAATGGGTGGACCGGCGGGAGAAGATTTAATCAGGCGTCCACATTCCACTAAAATAATTAGTATTAGCTTCAATAATCTAATAAAATTCTACTAAGTTGTCACGCTCCATCCGATCATAGAATATGCCAAATTCATTACATACACACAGAATTAAAATTCTATGACATTCAAAACATTACATTCAAATTAAATCCAATTAATAGTTCATGTAACTATTAAAAATAATCCATTTCATAATCAAATATAAGATTAAAATCTACATTCATAAAATAATCCTCAAGAGAGACCAATAATGCAACTAGATAATTCTTAAAAGGAGAAAATATATCTTTGGTCCTCTAACTTCTAATCATTATAATTTAGTCTCTTGTGTTTTAAGAATGTTGCATTCCTAATGTTTTATTACATAAGATCAATTAAAAGGATTCAGCTATAGTACTTTTATAAATTTTTTTTTTTTCGAAAACTGACCTTCAATCCCACCATTCAACATCATTGAAAGCCTTCAACCTCTTATACCACCTCCTTATGTCTTTCCACTTTTTTTTATTTACAACACCATTCATATACAGCTAGAAACATTTAGTAAAAATCTAGTTAAAATTGATGGAATAATTAATGTGTCATCCTATTAATCAATTCACGTATTTGCATTAGGGTGATATATCAGTTATTCTATCAAGTTTAACTAACCCAATGTAACAAAACGTTAGGAATGCAATGTTCTTAAGGCTGATTGACTAAACTATAATAATTAAATAATTTAAGGATCAAAATGAACTTTGATTGAAAGTTTGAGGATCAAAAGTATATTTTATCCTTAAAATCAAAACTAAATAGGCTCTCTAACTAGAATCATGGGCTAACTTTTACTTACAGATGATAATTTCAACCCATAATATGGGAACTGATGTCGTCCTACTTCATTTATAACAGAAATTCTTTACCTTTTTATAAAGATTATTTTTATCCCTACTAGTGGAAACAAGGTGTGGTGGGGATATACTTTGAGTCATCCATATCCTATTGGCCCCTTGCTTAAGTATTATAGTATATTTGTATATTTTCATATTTACAAAATCATTCTTATAAAATTATTCTCATAATTTTTATTAAAAACTAATATGTCATCAGGAAAAGATCAAGGTAGGGCAAGGATGGAAGGGGAATGGGGTAGGAATGGAGATTTAGCATTCTCCATGAGGCAAGTATGGAGATGAAAATCCTTGTTTATAGAGAGGGTGGGAACAGGGAGTATTTTTTTTAAGGAGGGATGGAATGGGGGTTGGAATCTCCAGCCTCGCCTCACCCCATTGCTACCCCTACTTCTACCTAAATCTCTCTTATGTCTCAATCTTTGAAATAGAAAGAATTAAAAATAGTTGTAAGCTAAAGCTCAATAAGTAACCATAACCATAATTAAAGGAATCAAGTATGCATAACAAATAAAATCTTTACTCATATGTCAAAACATTCGCATTTGCCATTCAGTAAACAATAGAATTTTCAATAAAATTTTCATGAATATTTTTTTACATTTATTAGTATATATACATAGATTCATTAAGTATTTGTAATAATAAATAGTGTATAAAATTTAAAAGAGTGGTATCAATTGTCTTTCAGATTATGCTTAGTACACTTACATTGAATTAGAAATCACTTTGTATTAACAAAACTTTAATTTAAGTCTCAAAATCTATAATAATAATTCACCAATCAATAAGACCACAACCATATATAATCCTTATAATAAGGTTAGCAAATAGTTTGCTACATTTAACTCTCACAAAGATGCATCAGTATTTGCCACATGTAATCCTAGTAAAGATGGGTCACTATGGGGTTCTAAAACAAATATTAGCCTTCATACAAATCTTAATAAATTAGATACTCTGATACATAGCCTAACTATGAGTTTATATATATATTAGCCATGCCTTAGCTGATGATGCTAGTGACTAGCCTCACCTTTGGCCAAGCTTCAATCAAGCAAACCCTTGAAGAAGGAAACTAGGAGGAGGATCTGGCCTTTGAGGAAGAAGGCATTGCAATCCCAATTAACTTGAAGAAGATAGGTGAGATATGGTTCTGATCAGAATTTGGTTGACTCAATTAGGCCAAATTGGGTCTAGAAGTTAGTGAATCAAGTCTAGGCATTAAATCAAGAGCAGATCGAATTTAAGCCAGGGCATAGTGGATTGGATCTAGTTCAAGATATAATTGGCTAAGGTAGGACCTTACTGATTTGGAATGAGTCTAGAACTGACTCAATTAGGTAGGGTTTTGGATTGATTAATTTAGATGAGGTCCAATTCATGATTTAATTGACTAAATCTAGCCTAATTGAACACTAATTGGCCTAATTGAAGCCTAATTGGAGGATTCTTGGACAAATTGAACCCTAATTGAGTGAGTCCTAATCTAATTGAACCCTAATTGGATGGGCCCTTTCACCAATTGAGTTAATCTAAGTCTAAACCTAACCCTAATTGACTAGAACCTAACCCAATCGATTAGTTTAGACCCTAATTTGATTTAATTGACCTCATTAATTTAGAATGGGTCCAAATCTAACCCTAATTACTTAGATTCAATCTAATTTGATCTAATTGAGTTTTTAGATAATTTTAATAAAATGATCTAGATTTGTGAAAATAGGACTTTAGAATAAGAATCGAAATTACTGGTTCTGATTTTAACCGTTTGTTTGGATGGAATGAGAATCACATTTTAGAAAAAATTAGAAATCCGAATTCTTACTTAAGATTATGGCTCTAATTCTAGTCATCATAATCATTCTCATTCTTTTCACCCATCCCTTCCTCTCTCCTCTCCTCATCCAATGTCGCCTCCTCCCATCCAATGATACCTCTTATTACAATATCATCATCATCACAAGTTCTTCCTCTTCCTTTACAATGCAAAAAATAGATAATAAATGATAACGATGAATAGAAGACATTCAGTAGTATCAAGTATGTTAGAAATAATTCTCTTACCTAGTATATACCACAACAACCCGGCCAAATCCTAGGACATAAACCCTAAGGGTGTCTCTTTTCAGTTCTTTGATGCTCAAGAGTGCTTAGATATTGGAGAAAGGAGGAGCCACGAAGAAAAACTCATAACATTCATCTTCTTGGAGAACCCACGATGCTCTTTTTTTTCCCTATTTCTCATGCTGCAGGGGAAGAAGTCATGCTTTTACAATGTTTGCCTTTACTTATCTATTTTTAGGTCTTTTAATTTATAAAATGAATTTTAAATTGAGTATATTAAAAAAAAAATCAAGTTTTAAAGTTTATGTCTTAGAAGCAAAATTAAAAGTCTAGATAGTTTCTATTCCTAGGTTTGAACAAACCAAATAACAGTAATAAGTATCAATTTGTTTCCAATTCTAATTCTTGTATAAAGCAAATAAGTAAGGGTATGAGTAATTCTAATTCTGATTCCAATTCTAATGAGATTTGATTTCGATTTCAATTCTAATTTTAATTCCAATGTGAAACCAAATGGGCCTTAGATTGAGAATATATTAAGCAATAAATGATGAAATTGGGTTAATTATTATAGATGATCATCCATCCTTGAGTGAGCAGGGGTGATAGCAAGGACCTTGTGCATTGATATCCATGCTAGAGGATTATTGGAGGATTATGAGCATTAGATTTGGAAGATTAGCGAGCTGAGGTAAGAAACCTTATCACATATCTATATGTGATGTATATAGTTTTCTTGTATATACTTTTGACAACATACATTATAATTTCATATTTATTAACTTTTTATCATATTTTGACCATGTATGGATATGACTTATATTTAAGTTATGATAACATGATTTTAGATTATGCATAGATATGAGTATCTTATGTTATGATAGCTTGGTTTTAGTGATGTTGATGATATTGATTTGAAAATTATTTTACATATTAAAATGTTAAAAGATGTGATAGGATGGATTTAGGAGAACAGTATGTAGACTAATCTTGAGGATGTGGTGATGTGGCACTAGTGATGGGGCCTACGGTGATGGCCGGATAAGCCAGTTTTGACTAAGGATGATGGCTAAACTAAATTTTTGATACTTGGCATAAATTGGCTGATAATACGTAGCATTAATTTTAACCTGTCTTGGCCTATGATGGTGGCATATCGTGACTTAAGCACTAGTGACAATGATGACTAACTAAGCACTAGTGTAGAATAAGTCTTGATCTAAGGTGATGGCCAAACTAGATTTATGGCATATGGCACTAGTGTGAAAACTAGTCTAAGCATGAGGTGATGACCAAGCTAGGTTTATATACATGGAGTACTGGTAAGGTAATGCTAGTATATATCATCAAAGTGCACTAATATGATGATCCAGAATATAGCATTGAGGTGATATAATCAAATGTCATCAATAACAAAGATGAAACTATTAACAATCTTTTTTAGGTTTGACGTATGGCTTTGTAGTATGATGTAAATTTAATTTTTTATATATATTCCTAAATTACTGTGGATATTTACTATATATCTATATCTATTTATGTAAGGATTCTTGCTAAGCTATGAACTCATATCATATTTATCACATCTTTTATAGAGCTTAAAAATTTTATTGTGGAGATCGAGAGAGAGATTGTAGAAAATTTATTTGTATTCTGATAAATGTAAAAATGATTTCATTTTTTTAGGACAATGCAAGACATGTCCATTTGGTTTATAATATGAGTTGTGTGTAGTGAAGGCAAATATGCCTTACATGCCTTAGAGTTCCATTCTAAAGGCATGTAGCCATGTCACGAGCCCGGACTAGATGGCAGGTTCAGGGCATGACAGCTAATTCACAAATCCCATTGCCATGAATAAAAAATAAGCCTTCCTTGGGAAGCAAATCAATTAAACCACGCAGATGACCCACAAAACGTGGCCATGTGTAAGTATAATGTGTTCCCACCTTTAGATGAGCCAGAACTCCTGCGAATCCATTCTCAAAGCAAGACATTTTCCATGCAAAAGATCATAGGCCGTTTCATTTCGCTGCCGTTCGAGACCCTGAGATTACGTGCACAAGGAATGATCACTGCGTGGACCATAACTGTTATAGTCGGCAAATTCTATTTAAGAGATTCATAGACCAGGGGAAAAGGACACAAATTTGAATAGAAGTAATACCAGAATATCGTATCTTGGGCTGATAACAATATGACGGCAATCAGGAAGTGTGAGAGCCTAAAGTTTTGCGATAATTGTTTTTCACCAGCATTATATGGTGACATCGGCCATTAGCTAGGTTTTCGCCTGAGTCCGAATTTTGGCTTAACCAATCTTGACCCATTTGGGTTGTGAATCTCAACAAAGCTTTGAACAAGCTCATTCCCTTCCTCGTTAGATAGCAGCATATATATATATATATATATATAGGAAATCAACATTGCTGTTTCATAATCGTCTCTCCAAAGCATGATTGAAATACGGAATAATTGAGAGGTCTACTAGATTTACCATCGTGTAAACATCCTTTTACCTTGGAAATGGCTTGTTGATACCAAATTCTGGCATTATGATGTTGCACAACCACTCTGCAAAACAGAGAGTCACATACCCTATCTATTTAAACAAACACGTATGTTAATGTTCTTCTAACAAAAGTTTCAAATGATTAGAATCTGGCATTTATAACTAAGATGACTTGTGATTACGCCATCTGTCACCATGGCAATCCTTTTTTTCTTGATTCAGATGATTTCGATTCCAAAATATTTGTTAATCTGGTCTTACGATTACTTTCATCAGTTAGAAATTGGAACAAATATATCCAATTAGTCAGAGAGACGTATCAAGAACATCAACTAGGGATGATCTCTATCTACCGCATTCAATCCATAAAAACAGCTTTCCCCATGCTAACCTAGATTTATATAGTAGTTATATTTCTTAAATCTAACTCAATGGAAAAAATCTTACTTCTCCTGGCCTTAGAAAAGCACATCCAGTCAGTCATCCACCGATCTAGTGAAGCATTGAGTGAGTTGAACGAAGGGATTTTCCCCTCAAAGTAGAACAATGAAAACATGTAATATTTCACTCGAACCAGAACAAATCATGATGGCACAGTAACAACAATGTAGCAGCTCTGACAATTGGCTTATGGACAAAACCTTGCATCCCTTGTCCAAACATTTCCAAATTTAATGCTTCTTTAAGCTTATGTGTAGCTGTATCTCTACCCATCTATGCTGTGATTGTGAGAACCGAGCCCTCAAACAGAGCTCCTCTACCTTCACTCTACCCAGACAAAATGGAAGCCTCTCCCCTGTTCAAACCCCTATGCCAGAATAGCCGAAACCACCACCCAGCCTCTGCTGAACTACCACCGTGCGGCCTCAACCGGAGTTGTTGAGCCATTGAGAAGCTGTTGAATGCTAACCAATTTTTGGTAGGCTGTTGAGGGGTGGAACAGCCATCCTCAGCCTCTAAATAGATCCACACCCCCTTCCTTCAGTGAGATTAGAGTAGGTGTTTGCATATTTGATACCATGTAGTTTACCTTGATGTTGAGTAAATAGATACACATTGATAGACATTTTATTTGTATGTTGAGGATAATGTGTTGATCATCCACTTTACTCTTAGGGCTCGTTTGGTTCACGGTAAAAGAGATCATAAAATTTTGTTTCCCACAAATTAGAATGTTTGATTCGCGCTTTTAGGGCCCATTCGTGAAAATACTCTGTTCCTACGTGATTTAAATTTCTACATTTTATGAGAAATAAAATCCCATTGGTACCATAGGATTTACTTTTCCACCGCAGCGTGTTTCCTTTTTCTTTCCAAGATATCCTTTTGTTGACCTCGTATTGATTTTGATAATCACAAAACAATTAAGTAAGTTACTAATAAGTTTGGTGAAGAACTACAACGCAATGCAGGCATACATGAATCACCAAGATGAACAAAATGGATTCCAAGCTTCTGAATGAGTTTATAGTTCAAGAATGAAATTTTTGTAGAGGATCAAAATCCAAGAAAAATGTCTCAAGCTCCAATCAAGTGAAATGCAGATGTTTGGAAAGTTTTTAAATAAGAAAAGTTTAAGTCATGAGAGCTAGGACACTTACTTTCATCAATACAATGAGTTCTTTTGGCCTTGGATTGAGTTTTCAAGTTTTGAATCCATTAGTCAACTCTCATGCCAGCTACTGGTACTTAAAATAGAAAAATCAAAGAATTTGAAGCCATTAGCCAACTCTCATGCAAGCTAACAAGTCAAAACTGAGTCTTAAAAGTTTTTACTGAAGCCTGGAAGGAGTTAGTCGACTAAGTAGTCAACTACTGTGGCATGAACAGTGAGATTTCCCAAGTTAGTCGATTAAGTAATTGACTACTGTTGCCAGACAGTGAAGATTTCCAAGTTAATTGACTAAGTAGTCGATTACTGTAGCACAGACAGTGAAAATTCCTAGGTTAGTCGACTATTGTAGTCTGGACAGTGAAAACTCTCAGAGTAGTCGACTACTATGCCAACTAACGCTTGGGAAAGTACAGTAACGGCTAGTTCTGACATTCCAACGGTCAAAAATGGTTAGTTTAACATTTTAATCCCTCAATAGACTATAAATACACATAAATTGGATGGATTAGCAAGAGTTTTGGAGTATTTTTGAAAGATTAAAAGTAGAAAAAAGAGAAAAAAATCAAAAGAAAATTCAACCTTCTTCCATTTGAAGAGAAAGTATGCAGCAAAGCTTGGAAGGCCATTAAAGCTTATTCAAGGATCCAACCAACAACTCAAAAAGCTTCTTCAAGTGCTCATAACTCCAGCGTTTAAAGAGGAGAAGCTCATCTAAGGAGGAGACCTTCAAAAACTGTAAAATGCTATTATTGTTTCATTTGCTCATTAAGTAGCTGTATTTTCTGAAGCCTTATTTCCTTATATGTTGTTTGAGTTTCAACTTAGTTGAAACTTGTTTAGGGTGTGCCAAACCCAAAATTAGTGGCTTGTAAGGCTCCCTTGTACCTGATAAATAAGAAGCTAGCTAAGATAGTTAGGATAGCTACCTTATGCCTGGGAAATAAGAATCTAGTTGGGTTAGCAAGGATTATAATCGTTTGTGGAACGATTAGTGGAGAAAATTTTTAAGAGATTCTTGGGGAGTGGACGTAAGTGCAAGGATTGGCACCGAACCACTATAAATTTCTGTGTTTGTATATGTACTTATTGTTCTTGTTGTTATTTGTTTCTCTAATCATTACTCCACTTTCACACAGATTTTATTGTTTTAAAATATTGCACATACTTGCTAAAAATTTTTAAAGAACCCAATTCATCCCTCCCTCTTGGGTTGCTTAGCTGGGCAACACCTTCTTTCCCATCGTATACCCTTTTTTCCAAATCAACGGGCAAAAGATCTTTTCTATAAATTGATGCTTGTTGTTATGTCAATTTGGTTTTTGATCTTGATTTTTTTTTTTTTGCTGTTGTGTTTTTTTTGGGACATGTTTCTTTAGAGAGTTGCAAAAATCTAGGATTGCATCCTGTTATGATTTCGTTACTTTTTTTCTATTTCTAAGATGGTTTGAAGATTTTTTTATATTTTTTTTTATTTGCCGAAGGATGGCGTTGCAATGATTCGATCCAAGTTTAGGGACTTGAATAAATATCATATTTCTATTTTTTTTCTTCTTTTTCTTGAGGGTATAATTGGTATTCTGTACTACTTTCGTAGAAAGAAATTGTTCAATCAAATGTGACAGCTTCATTCTTTCCTAGAAAAATGCTTGTTTTCTGTGGTCAACCAAACGTGATAGTTTAGATATTCTATGCCTGGGAATCTAATTTTCAGACATCCTATTCTTATCTGCAAGTCACTTTTTGTGAACCAAACAAACCCTTGTGGATATGATATATATCTTTCCTTGATATTATGTTTAAGTTATGTATATATTAAGGATTATAGGCCTGGCATGCTCTTAGGATTTCGTCCTAAGGGTATATGGCCATGTCACGATTATTTGAACCAAACATCGATTTGGAGGCATGACACCTTTGATTGCAGCAAACCCTTGCCCTCTTTCCTTTCCTTCTTCTTGTCCTTTGGTCCTCCATCTCCTTCTTCTCAATTTTACCACTATTATGCCCTACTCTTAGCCAAGCACAGTTTCTGGCCAAGTTGCTGCTACCCTACCTGCAAACTCTCACCGATGATTGATTTTTAGCTTGAGATCCTTCGGTGACCTCAGATGACCAATGCCATCGAGGATAAAACTTACTCTCTGAATCCACTACCTAGTTTGGGCACATCACATAGCTGTATACCTCTAGGGTACATTTGGCACACTAGATTAGAACAAAGATAGAATTTGAATTTTTTTAAACCTTTTCTTCATTTGTTTTTTTCAAGAATAGGATAAAATTTTATCCCACATGATAGCTAATCCCATTAGAAGGGGAGATAACTCATCCTACAAAAGAGGTATTTTTATTTTTATCTTATCGAGCTATTTCTTTATTTTCTCTTTTCTACCCCTATCCTTAGCAATGACCTTTATTTTTTCTAAAGGTATAATTGTTCTATCTAGTTTGTTATCTTGTCCTTCACCAAACATAAGATAGAATAACTTTTATCATATCCTATTTTTTATCCTATCCTATCCTCTTTTTTTTTCCTATCCTTTCCTATGTACCAAATGCAACCTTAGGTTGTGATCCTAAGGATATACAAGGCCTAATAAATCATCACCTCTAATCAATCATAACTTACCCAAAAATGAAACATATATTGCATTACCCTTGAAAAGTATTGGTTATCATACATCTCCAGAGATAAAGTCAACTCTTTAGTTTATTCACTCACTCTCCCAATCCAAACTCTAACGTAATATCTGGAGCTCTATAAAATATGATAAATATGTTGTGAGCTTACAACTCAATAAGAATCTTTAAATATATAAATATAAATATATAATAAATATCTAAATAATAATCAACTAATGCTTGTCTTAAAATAACATTAACATCATGCTGTAAAACACTGCGCTACAAAACCATATATAAATCATAAAGAAAATTTTAAAGATAACTCTATCTTCATTATTTACAGCATTGGACTAAGCATATCAATGTTATATATGGATCATCGTTCTAGTACACATCAATGTTAGATACTAGCTTTACCTTATCAGTACCACATGTTATAAATTGGGTCTAATTCTCATACCGGTGCCATATATTATAAACCGAGTTTAGCCATCACCTTAAGCTGGCACTGGCTCTCACACTAATGCTTTATGTTATAAATCAAGTTAGTCAAACCGGCTCTCATACTAGAGCCGTTTGTTATAAATTAAGTTTGGCCATCACCTTAGACCGACACTAGTTCTTACACTAGCGTCAATCTAACCATCACCTTAGGCTAAAACAAGCCATCACTCGTACTACATATCATAAGCCAAGTTTGGCAATTACCATAGACTGAAACAGACTATCAATAGTATCATATATCATAAGCCGAGTCCAACCATCACCATAGGCTGGACAGGCTATCACTACACCAACATCCTTGCGATTAGTCTGTATGCTTATCTTTAAAATCAACTTCATCAAATCTTTGAATGCTTTCAATATTCAAAACATATTTCAAACTTAGATCACCAACAAAACCAAAGCCTTGCTATTAGAGTCTGAAATATTTCATATCTATATATAACCAAGACCATGCTATCATGGTTTAAAATAACTTATATACATGCATAGAACCAAAAATATGCTGATAGAATAATAGGAATGAAATTATGATGCATGCTCACATATTGCATAAAAGTATATGCAAAGAATTCTTATATATCACATAAGAGTATATGCTAAGGGTTCCACATCACATTAAAGTATATACCAAGGATTCTTACCTCAATTTGCTAATCAATCCAATTCAATACGCCAACTATCCACCAAAAATACTCAATATAATCAATAATGTTGATATTAATAATTAAGAAACATCACCTTTGAAAGATAAATTCTAATCCTGGCTTCTATCCTTAACCCTAATTCCTAATGATCATTAATTCTAGTCTAATCAAAGTGTAGGGTTTATGTTAGCATGAATATTGGTGTGCCCTACCCTGACTAGGACTCTTGCTAATCCAATAAGTGGTGATCTCTTATGAAATTTAAATCAGTCTTAGCAATTGTTATTTAATAAGTCCTTAATCTAATTACAACTGCAAGATTATTTACTATTATTTATTTAATTTAATTAATTAAATAATGTAAGGGTGGATGCAGCAGACTTTGTCCTTAAGCAGAAATCAAAGTCACCTAGTATGATGATAATTGTTACTACTATTATAAGTAATTAGTAATTAATTATCCAATTACATTATTTTCTCTTTAATAGAAATGTTGTCAAATTAGGCTCAATCCTTATGGATCCAATTTGATCTAGCTAATTAAATCAGGACAAACTAGTCAATTAGAATATCAGATCAAGATCTAGTCAATTAGAGTTAGATTTGGACCTAACTCAAATTATCACGTTAGGTCCCAATCAATTAAAGTCAAATCTAAACATGACCTACTAGGGCCCTTGGATCCAAGCTAGCCCGAAAGACCAAGGGACATTATAGATAAGCTCTTTTGAGACTTACTAGGGGCTGATTGTAGTATTTACAATTGTGATTGGATTGATTAGATTTATATTTAAATCTTTAGCCTAATAAAAATGTCAAGATTTAAGCAGAGGGAAGGAGGTATGTGAAACTCGCATTAACAAGTATTTGATGCCACATCGACTATGCATTGAAAAGATTTCGAATGCTTTTATAAGATCAAGGAGCCCATATAATAACTTTTTGGTTAGTTTTTTTGTATGGGTTTCTAAATTATTACATCTTGTTTATTTAATATAGTATCAAAGAATTTAAATAATACCTTCTAACTAATTGTTTTGGGTGATACCTTAAATTGTTACATACTCTAATAAATATTCTAAGATCAAAGAAGTACTCAACAAACAATAAAAAATAAAAGATGAGAAAAAAAGAATTTTTACCGTAGGCCATTTAACAGGAAATTTTCTAAGATATATTTTAACCGTATCAATATATGAACTTTGAAGTTATTTGCTTTCATGATGAAGTTGAAAAATATACTTGTTCCATGAATGTTCAAGCTACTTAAAATCATCTGTAGCTATGGACTTCTTTCTTTCTTAGAGGAAAATATTTATGAACATAATTGGTTTCGTAAATTCAAGATGGTCCTATCGGGCCTTAGGAGCTTAGGAAATCTCCACCAAACTATTTCCTGATCATGAAGAATCAAACCTTGAAACGTGAATATATCAAGTTCTGTGAAGAGAATATCCAAAACTTTCATGGGAGTTACGGTTCCACTGCTAGAGTTACACACATGGTAACTGGAAACAAAGTTAGGCCACCTTGAGTTTCTACCAGAGAGCATATATATACGCCTCTCAGAGGAAACAGCCTCCTCAAAGCATCCATTTTGAACAAAAACGCTATGAGGAATCCTGATTCAAGTTGTGGATTAGAAGCACAACAAACAGCAACACCTGAGAAGCATATGCTCCCCATATAGAGACAACGGCGTTGCTTTCTATCTTGCAAAGATGCCGTAGAGTCTCTCCAAGGAGAAATCCCAGTCTACTTTTCTAAGTTACCTGAATTTAATGGAGGCCTGAAGTTTCTCCATTTCACAATCAAAATAAGTAAACGTAAAAGGAAATGATTCCTCGAGAGAAAAGATATCATCCCCAAGCGAAATTCAAAATCCCAACATCATTCAAAACAGTAACGATGATAAAGCTCCACAATCTAAACTCCTTTTTGGGGACATCGCTCTGAAATATGTCAGTCACACAAAACTGTAAGTGTCATCATAGCGTACCGCAGTTCGGCATCAGATAAGAACTAAAGAATAGAAAAAGGCATACTGCAAGTTGGACAGCGACAAACCCACATTCCTCACACCCCACTCCTTCAAGGAGTGCATGCTGGACCAAGCATTATCTTTCTCTATTTATAATAAAGTATGTGACTCAAGTTTAAGGCTTTTTTACTCCGGTTTGAATTAAATTGTTAGGCTCATGAAGATCTCTACTACTGTAGATACCTTGAACTAAAAAGGAAAATGACGAAAAAAAAAAAGGGTCTTAAACTGAAATTACATTATCTTCTCTCTTCAGTATCTGAACTTGAACGTTAAATATAATATAATTTATGCTGGGGCGATTTCAGATGGAATTTGAAAGGGCTACGTTTTCCTCCTACGTTGTGCAACAAACTGCCCCGCCAAATAAGAAAATTTCAAACAGGTATGGACCCCCAGTCAGCCAAAAAAGAAAATTTCAAACAGGTATGGTGGAGGATGGGCCTGGTGCTTCTTCCAATCAATGATCTAGAATGTGATGATCCTAATAAAGGCACAAAGGCAGCCCCACCCTTCCCATACTAAACAATAGAACACCCGCGAGGGAGAGATATCTCAGGTGGGTCAGCCTCTGACTTCCACTACCACATTCAGACCATAAACAAATTAAAAAGTAGGATCCCCAAGCAAGGCCACACACTTGCCTCTAACCCTGAACTCAATTATTCCTTATCATTATTGAATTTCTTCTGAAGAAAAATAAAAAGAAGAGTTGGTGCCAGCCCTTACACACACATGAAACAGGAACAAGACCCACCTTCCCTTCCCTTCCCTTCCCTTCTTCACCTTCCTCCCCATGTACTTCTGCTAAATTCAGCAACTAACATAAAGCTTCCACCTAAACTAATTCATAAAGACCTGCCAAATTTAGCACCTGTTCCCATTCCCTAGCCCTGGCCAGCTCTTAATACAATACTCTTATGATTATTCCCTCCAAAGTTCTCTATACCATGGTCAGGCTCGCATCATTCCGTGTAGCTGTCCGAACTTAGCCTGTCTTTGAAGGTTCACTTCCTTTCCTTTTGCTTCTCTTTATCTTTCCTTTACTAGGATTTTGCTTCTCTCTCCAGACTACTAAATGACTTGTGTTTTCTTTTCCCTCTTCTCCTAATCTATCATTCCCTACCTTACTTTCGCTTGATAACATTCTCCTCTCTATCTGAAGGTTCCTCCGAAAGTAGGATGCCAGAAGTCAGCTGTGGTCTCACTGGCCATCGGGTAAGTGCTCGAGATTGGAACAAGGCACAGCCCTCGGCTTCTAAGGTCTTGCTTCGGTCCCTCACCATCCTTTGGCTTGTCCGATCCCTTAACAAAACCAATGCAACAATATCAGTATGTAATCACTAGTAATCATGGGAGGAATCCAACTAAATTATTTAAAGAAAGCTAAGAGATTTTAGTACCTGCTGGTGTTGCATGGGGTGCCCATTCTTTAAATATGGAGTGCTTAATGCCTAAAATTTTGTAACCAGTGTTAATAATTGAACGAGGAAAATTCGTGTGAAAGACATATACGAACAAGAAGTAGTCATTGATGAAGAGATCACTTACACCAACTTGTTCATGAAGGAACTTGATGTACTCAATGGCCTCGTGGAGAACCGATGCTGTGTCGGTCTGAAAAGAAATAATAAACAGTTCAATTATAAAGCGAGGAGCAATGCTTTCAGGAATACTCGAGGAAAAACATTTGTGGCCATGGTCTTTGAGAAAGAGTGATGGAAAAATTATACCTTTCCGAAAGGTGAAACAAGCTGCTGGAGTGCAGTGATTCTGTCCCCTAATTTCTCTTTCCTGACCTACGACCATGAAATCTAAGAGCTATCATACATGTTTAAAGAGAGAAGAAAAGAAAAAAGATGCAACTGCCATTGATTAAAATCTTGATCGGATTTTCGTCCGTACCTTAAAGGTCGGTAACGGCGACGGCGTCTCGATTTTAGGCTTCTTGAATGCCGGTTCGTTACTGCCGCTTTTCTTCAACGAAGAGGAACACGAATTACGAACTCCTTCCGCATTTGACTAAATGATTCAAAAATATATTACAAAAGAAGATCACCCTGTGCTCCCAAAAACCCTAAATATCAGAAAGAAAATAAAGTCGAATACATCAGCCTGGCTATGGTATTCACCTTTGTGGCGAGGTTACTGCCGCTGGGCTTCTGCTCAAAAGCCTGGGATACAAATTGGGAAGTGGCCGGATGGTAAAATCCCGTTCTCACTTCGCTCGCGGAGGCAGCAGCGGAGGCGTTCCAAAAGGGAGTGTTGTTGGAGAACTGCAACTGATTACCAGGCTGCTGCTTTGGAGGCGAAGACCTCAGGAACGGAGGGAATTTAGCCCACGAGTGTTGCAACAACTCGGTCGAGCTCCCACGATACGCCGTCATCGGAGACTGGTAATTCACCAACCGATTGTCATAAATGAACTGCTGTGGTTTGGAATCAGATTCCGGCAGGCCTTGTAACATCATAGAAGAACAACCATAGGAGGCCGGAACAGGAGGATAGCTACTAACACCAGCATCAGTGGTCTCGTTACCGGAGCCAAGATGTTGTTGCTCTAACAAGAAAGATTGATTCATGTCTTTGAATAAGTTTGTTGAGGAATCTTCGGCGACTGCATGGGCCTGATTGGATTCCATCGACGGGTCTTGCCGGAAATAAGGCCTTGAGCTTAGATCCTCTTGGAGCATGGCTTGGAAACTGGTCTCGGCTCTTCCACTACTACGACTACATCAATTAAATTGCGTAATTAAATGAATAAAAAGGTTCGATTTATAATGAATGAAAAGTAAACATAAGAGAAGAAGTTATAACAAGAAGAAGAAGAAGAAGAAGAAGAAGAAGAAGCAGAAGAACTAACAGTAGGGCTTGAGTCCAATCCATCGGCGGAGTTGAGAGGCCGAAACTGGGCATTTGCAAGGTAGAATCAATCAGAGAGGGGCCGACGTCAGAGGGTGGGGGCTTGTGTGTGTCTTGGAAACTGACAGAGCTGCCGGAGACTGAGCCGGCCGACTCTTCACCGGATCGGGCCTTGGGTTCGGCGAGCTCGGCAGTCGCCCAGCTGAAGCCCCCACCGCCCATGTCGGTGATAGCAGTTGAACACGAGACTGAGACCGAGCCATCAAAGCCAGCACTTCTTGGAAGGTTCCACCAGCTCCCACCGCTGCAAATCCCTGACTGGAACTCATCTGCCATGGTAATCTCTCTCTCTCTCTCCTCCCCTTCCTTTTCCCTTCCCCGCTCTTCTGTTCTCTTCCGTTGGCTCGGCAGATCTACTGGGGGTCTTGGCTTCTGATGGAATGGAAAGGACTGGGGAACTAGGAACTGGTAACTGGCTTTATATAACACCGTTGGGGCCCGTACGGGTTTGAGCGGGGGAAAACCGGTTGCGGGGGGCATCTGACCATCAGAACGGAACGGTGAGAAGCTTATCCTTTTTCATTCACCTTGTTGGCTATTGTTTCATTCTCTCTTTTTTGTCTTTTTGTGTCCCAAAGAAAAACAAATACTCTAATTTCATGCGAAGGAAAGAAATAGAAGCTGTTAAGCCGCGATATAAGATGTTAAGAAACTCGTAGATCCAGTGTTGCAGGTTCATGGATTCGATCTCTTATTCTTTTTTCATGGGAAGAACTGTGGTTCTTTCTTTAGAAGACTCTTCTTTCGTTTATGACTCGAGGGGTAAAGAATGAGTGCGCTTGTGCATGCGCACCCGTTTGCGTTCATATTGCCATTAAAATAAAATAAAATAAAATAAAAGGCCTTTTTTTTGTTAATCATGGGAAAAACAAAACTTTCACCTACAAACCTGATTGAAAAGAAGTATTAAAAGATTTCCTGCACTGCTGTAATCTGAAGCTTCTGTTGGCATCTGTCATTTTTTGATCACATGTATTTCCCATTTTGTAGCAGCTATATTCTAGGACAAACAAATTGCACGCCTCTATTTTTTCATTAGAAAATTATCCTATTAAAGAATCAAAGCTCCTTGATATCATGCCTTCGTTTGTATCATCCAAAAAAATTATATATTGCCAGAGACAGGTATAATCTAGATCGCACCTCAGTATATCTAAAAATTGCATAAGAGAGAAAATTATATATAAAAAAAACATAAGATAATTATAATTTCTTTGCTAATGATGCTTTACTACTACAAATATACAAGTTAATGCTATGTTACAGTAGGATGAATTCCACACAGATTGATGCCATGTATGAAGTGTTAAAAAAATACTGCACAGCTCACTCGCAAATAAAATGATTATAGAATCACTAATAATAATATTTTTTATTTAATTTATTTAAAAAATCAAAAAAGGTGCATTATTTAAAAAATTAATTATTCTCGCTATATTGGTGAAAATATTATGAATATATTAGAAGTTTAAAAAATATACAAAAACTAAAAATTAAGTGCCGTATAAAATTATCATCACCATATTTATAACAAAGATAATGCTACCACTTGTAATGTATAATTCATTTTCATAAAAGATCAATAATATATAAATAATTTAAAAATTTATGAAATATTTAATAATCAATAATACTGTCAATGAGAATTTTGCTTGGAAGCAAAAGTGGCACGATTTTTGTTTCCATAAATAAATTCAACAAATTCTTTGCCTCTAAATGTAATTAAAATAATTAAAAAATTTTAAAATATACTGCTATATATATACCTATCTATGTATATGTCTATATTTATTAATAAAAAATTTCGATGCTCTTGACACGTTGATCACAATGGAAATCTTCCATGCATCTAATTTTTCGAATGCGACGTCAACATAGACGGTCGGATTTATTCCTCGGTTTCACCCATTTTATAAGTTATTACAAAATTGTTAATTTATTATATTTTCCCGACCGCTAGCTCATGGATCCCGGGGAAGCGGGTGTCGCCTTATTTTTGAAATGACTAAAATGCCATTCTGCATCTCGTCGCGTTCACATCTTAGCCTTTATTCGGGACTAAAATTAATTGGTTGCTTGTAGTCATTTGAGTTTAAATTAATTAATTACGTATGAGCTTTAGTTATAAATTTTTTTAATTATTTTTTTTCATCTGATATGAAGCTACTCATGAAGATATTACACTTCTTTTAAAAGACTATTTTTATTTTCATTATTTTTCTCAATAAACTTGAGCAATTGGACACCTACCAATCTGTATCATTGGGATTGAGTTGCAAACAATCATACATCCATTTTGTGCTGCATTTAAGGTAGAAAATTTGAATTGAAAAGGCTGTAGGAGGTTGGTATGATCGAAACAAGCCAGAAGAGGTTTGATGATAATTAATATTGAGTATATATATATATATATATATACTCAAATGCACTAATAACAGCCTGTTGATATTGCTTGGTGATCTTATGCCAAGCAAATTTATATAATTTTTTTTAAAAAAATAATACAATTCATGCTATAATTCTTGTTGCTATGCATATGCATGTATTTTCTATTTTTCAAAGAAATATAGGGAGATTTATCCATAAAATACTTATATTCAGATTTTTTTAATTATGCATGTACCATCCAAATCCAAAATATTTGACTGCTGAGTAAAGAGATGCAACCATTGAGAAAAATAATTATTCTTGCAATCTTTTCTTGAAAATAATATTTATCACAACCTTATTCAAAATAAATGGATCTTATTTAAGTTTGGTACTTAACTTCTATAAAAGCCCTCTCTATTTAGCTAAGGTTAACCTTGAAATCAAATTTCGCAATTAGTCTACCTGTAGTTTTTGCTGCTTTAATCTTTAGATGCATGCTGGTAGCCCTGAGATGCGCCGGGTCCACTAATGTACCTTCAAGCCTTTAACCTACCTGTAGGCTTGAGGTTTTCCGTGCCTCAAACGAGGGGCAAGCGCTTTGATTTCCAATGACAACTAACTTGTTAGGCTCCCAATCGTCCACAGGAAAGTTGAGTTTGTTGCTTGGAGAAAAGATGGCTACAATCATTCATAAGGTCAGGATTATAGGGCTACTAGGAATATAGTACGATAGTCCCCATGAACTTTTCTCTTAGCATCTATCATATAGATTTAAAAAAAAAAAAAAAAAACATTTTGTGCTCTCATTGCTTTCCAGATTCTACTACCACTATCAATCTTCTTTCCATGCTTCAGTTTACTTAGGCCCTCCACAAGATTATTCAGAGAAATGACCAAATTGCACCTACATTTTCAAGCGTATATTCTATCCAAGTTCTGACTTTTGTAAGCATCTAGTTTCCGTACTAACCCATTGGTGGTTCAATAGTAGCTTCTCTTCATTGGGCTCCTAAAAAGGGATTGGACCTAACAAGGTTGACATGTTTCTCTAACACAATCTATATCAATCAATTGTTAGACTCCATTGATAAACGACTAGGTACGATCATTCACACCAATTTGATCACTTAGATATTTTTTCATATTTGCAATCTTGTCAAACATGCAAGCACATTGAAAATGCTAATATATTTAGGGCCACCTCAATTAGTATCCCCTTTATGGATCCATTCTTAACTACAAAACAAAAAATATAAAAAAAAAACTAGTTTGAATATTTGTCTACTGTAAAATTATATAAAATAATTTAAATTGGTTTGTTGAATCTATTGTCACTTTTTTCTCAAGCAAAGTATCCATGCCATCACTAACTATGTTATAATCTTCATAGCATGCATCTTGATTTATAAATGTAAAAATTTATGGACTTCAGATACATCACTCTTTCTTATTGTGCTGTGACAACACTTAGTGTGCTGGATTCCACCCTCATTCTTTAAGATAATGAAAAGTTTATAAGATTGAAAACAAATGATAAATTACTCTATATGTCTCTAGACGCGCATCAGGTGGGGCAACCTAAAATTTTTTAGAACTGCTTGAAGTTGGTTAGGACTCAAAGTCAAAATTTTGTGAGCCTAAAAACTAGATTGCCAAAAAGAACATATCGGCATATTTGCTAGCCAAGTTAGAGTCTTAAAAGAATCGCCCATGGTTGGATTGAACTAAAAAGTAGGTAACACTTGCCTACTTTAGTTCATGGCTAATCAATATATATCTAGTAATTTAAATTATGTTGGACAAAAAAAAGGTTCAGACCTACGAGAGAAGAAGTACAAATTATCTAGCCAAGAAAATAAGAATATTTTTTGCAATCTAAAGACTTCACATAAATTATAACGAGATGCAAACCATTCCAAATATTTCTTTCTAAATAAACCAACATATTATCTTAAATCATCATACATGAATTTTAACACACAAATTTCTATTACCGTTAAAAATTTTCAGACAACAAATCCACCTTCCAATCATAAATGAACAATCAAATAGGCATGAAATGATAAATAGCTTAGATAGATAAACAATTTAATTATAAATTAAAAATCAAACAAAAAAAATAATTCCTAACCAAATCAGTTCTACAGCATGCATATGTCCAAGAGAACTGTATAATAAAATAATACCTTGTTCCACTTGCAATACACACAAAGAAGTTAGATAGATAAATTAATTGATTATAGTTAAAAAAATCAAGGACACAGGCGAGGAAAATAATTCCTAGCCAAACCAACCAAGCTTGATGCATGTGTCCGAGAGGACCATACGAATACAACAGACTGGTATCTTGTTCTATTTACAATACACACAATTTAGTCAACAAGAGTTTAGCATAGCTACCTTCAAGTGGAGTCACGAAGCAATTCAATTCTTGATTGGGTTTTTTTCGTAATTTCAACGCGAGTAGAGGATTCAAAAAAAAAAAAAAAAGGAAAAACTGATGGCAGAAAGCAGCGGCCGCAGGACCTCCTCCCACCACACACTATATTTTATAATATATATATATATATATATATATATATATATATATATCTTTCACTTTCTTTCTTTCTTTTCTCTCGGTATACCGAAACTCCGAAAACCCATCCGGGGTCGAGGCGGCGCCACGCGAGGCGGGGGAGGGGAGGGGAGGGGAGGGGAGGGGAGACCTCGCTGTCGTCATGCTTATGACCGCACTGTTGCAGGTCAACGTGGGCCCCACGCGGCGTGCGCGCGTGCTGGGCGCCTACCTGGACATCGGCCTCTTTACTCCCACTAGAGTCAAAGCGCGAAAGCGACCTCTTCTCTCTCTCCCTCCTCTTATTTGGTTTGACGTGGTTCACACGAACCAAAATAATCTTGCCTCCTTTTGACATCTTTCTTCCTCTCTACCTCCTACCCCCTCAATGTCAAAGCTTGCTTCGGTTGTTCTCATGGATGGCTCCTTTGAAAATCTCACTCTCGTTTTGTCGCTTGCTCGATGGTCCAAATGATCGGAAATGGATTCATCTGGTCAACTGGTTTTGGATCCGATGGTTTGTTCGAGCGTGAAATTATCTGGAATGGAAGGGCTATAGCGTATTCCACAAGTAAGGAGGCGTGTCCTCTTTCTCACAGAGGAGACGCTTGGTGCTCCTTGCCAAGTTGGGGTCTTGGTGACTATAGTAATTTTTTTATTAAAAAAAATTTGTATTTTGTGTGCCGAGATATCTGGGGTCCTCCACCAGCAACATGGAGGAGAATAATGCGACACTCCAGGGATTGTTAATTTGTCTGAGAAGTTTTATTAAAATGAATATATAAAAGATTCAAGGTGATCTAGTTTTTTAAAATAGTTGTTTGTTTTTTTCCTATAAAATCTGTTTTGACAAAATAGACCAGTCGTAAAAAAAAGTTTCATAATTTTTTTCTCTTTTTAATAAAACTATCTCATAAAAAAATAATTTTATGAAATTTTGTTTAAGTAAAACTTTCAGTCAACCAAACAGCTCTATAGTCAATCATTGGATGCTAAATACAATAGTAGCATTTTTTTAAAAAAAAATAATTAGAAATTTTAGCTATTCGTTTTAAGGTTCATGATGAAGAATATATCTTTCTTATATTATATTGTCAAGTGAAATGCTTAGCTTAGACAAAAATAAATAAAAGTTTAAAATAATGTAGAGAGTAAAAATAGTTCATAATTAGGTCATTAATATCTAATAGCTTCCAACGCCAACTCCGCGATGAACGTGGCATTGAAGATGCACAGGTTTGGCAATTAGGCATAAATTAAAGAAGAGAGGAAAAAAACCAAGTTTAAAAATTTATCATTTTTTTTCATATCTCAACAAAGAAATGATTTCTTTTAGAATATAAATTTAGGCTGATTCAAAACGAAAAACTATGAAGCGGATTATTCCCAGATTTTAAGATCCAATGGATAAACTTCAAGCATAGCAGGGGCAACAATGATAAAATAAAACCATAAAAAGGGATATGGTCTCTATTTTATGTGATGGAAAAATATGTTGTACATGGTCAATGAAAGCTTATGATTCATCTATAAATATTTGTAAATTTAGAAGCAAAACACTAGCTTAGGGTCTAACATGGATATTTTCATTAAAAATAAACAATAACTTCAAACTGATTCAGTTCAGCATCATAATCTAAATCAAAATTAAATTTTATTATAATTAGAATTAGAATTACTCATTCTTACACTCGTTTGGTTCACGTAAGAAATAAATCGGAATGAAAAGCTTAGATAGATCGGATTTTTAGACAAAAATGCTAAAAATATATTAAAAATTGAAAAGAATATTCGTAAAAACTAAACTCTTCATATAAAAACATATATTTTTTGCAAAAGTATCATATAAATTTTATCATAACTCATCAGGATTTAGTAAGAAGTAGTTAAAAATATCAATATAAAGACTAGCTCATCTCTATCAGCAATATAGTTGAAAAGCTTCAGGTGTCGATTAAGAAAAAGGAGAAGATGATGTCAAAGTGAAGAGAAAGAAGATGTGTTACATAACAATTAGGTGAAATAAATTTATAATCTTAAATTAAAAATTTAGATTTCAAATTCTTTCTAATTTATAATTTAGATTTTAAATGAAATTGAAATCAAATTTTAATTCTACCTAAACAAATGCTTAAAATCAGAACCAATAATTTTAATTTTAATTCTAATTCTAAAGAATCAAACTTATGAATTACTTATTTCAATTCTAATTTTAAAAAATTATTTCTGCGGACCAAACAAACTCTTAATTTAATTTAAAGTCTTGATTAAATCATATGATTGGTCAACAAATGCTTGTTTCAAGGGTTTATAGCCTAGAAGATATGCGAGGCAAGCAGCCCCTCGCATCAGTTTCAACCATATGCATCAAAGTCATCACGGAAATCAGAGAATCAAAATTTCTTATAGAATAAAACAAAAGAAAAAGATGTCATTTGCTAGAACTTTCTATAAACGATGTTCATAGGGTTAACAGATTGAAAATTCAACACTGACTTCGACTGAGTTGAAAATATGCAGTGGCCGGTGTATAGGCGCGGACCGACGACCAATTTAATAGACCATTGACTACTCCAACAGCCTGGTCTTCTCGAGAGAATGTTAGGTCACACCCATCCGCACTTTGGATTTTGCCTTTGTCTTCTTGTGCCTCCTTATATTCTCTCTCTCTCTCTCTCTCCCTTCACACCACATCATATGCTAGTGATGTGTTAACTTATGAAATGTTAAAGACAATGAGAGTTGTGATGTGTCATCATACACTTAAATTGACCACAAAGATGCTTTTAACACCGACAACAATGACACGCTTTGCTAATTTAGAGAAAACAAATGCACCAATAGAAAAAGAAAGGTCAAGAGACATGCACCATAGTCTGATGCCAATATGACAACCTAGAAATAGCTAGATCACTCATTATGATCATGACTCTCATCTAACTATATATATTATAGTTTATTAGAATGCCCTCTCTTCCTTTTTTCACTCCCTTAGTGCAATTGTATGCATAGAATGGTAATTGAAATGCTGCAATCTAGTATTTGATTAATTAAAATACTTGACAGTAATGTGACTTCAGAAATAAATCATGTACTGGGAAATTAGAGAACCATTAGCTTGTCATGCTATGAAATTGAAGTCATAACTATTTTTTTCAATTCTTATCTCCAAAAATTGGCGTGTTATACCTAATGGGCCCACTAGTTTTAGAGGATGCTATCACAAGAATGGCTGTAGCTCTGGTAGGTTCTCTCTGGGAGTGTATGCACTCGTCTGCGATTGGTATCGTTGCAATACAAGGACCCACTTAGTATATAGCACACAATCAAAGCAGTATTCACGATCAGACGATGCCCATCCCTTCTTCAAGGATGGAATACATTAATGTATGCATGCTCAGGGTTGGATCCATATGCATCTCAGGGTGGGCAATTGCCTCTTCTGAGATTTCAAAAATTACTTATGTATCCTATTGTTGGCTTTTGAACTCTATAGAGAAATTTCTTCAACTAATCAGAGTTTCTACAAACTTTACTTTTCAATGAGCTATATTATATTAATTTACATGAACTATAGAGAAAAAGAAAAAATTGATAGGAATATGCAACATAATAAATCAAAAAAATGCATATATATATATATATATATATAGGTACCATTTTGAATGCATAGATTGAGATAATAAAAAATGCAGCAACTTTAAAAAGCATAGCTCACTTCATTTATTTTGATAATTCAATTAACAAGTATGCATCATAAGCCATTGGTGATCAATGACTTTATGAGTTTATTTTAAAGTAATTGTAATGCAAATAAACTTATTTAATATTTTAAAAAATTATTTTTAAAGGAAATATAAGTGACTGCCATGCTTGTTCCCGGAATTTAGATGGTGTCATTGGTGATGCAACTCGTAGAGTGAGAGGAGTTCTCTGTTGGCAACTACGTATTAATAAGTTTTTGGCATACTCGCACGTGGGAGGTGCGGCGCACGTGTAGGACCGACGAGGGGGTTGACTTTTTGCTACCTCTGAGTAGACTACCGTGTGGAAAGAATGGCGGCTTGGACTAATGGAACGTTACTTGCTGCACATCATTTGGTCCATAGGTTGCGTCAATCGTACGTGTCACTTCACCTAGTCAAAGCCGGTGTTGAAAGCCGCCGGTGGCCAAGGCGATGACCCTCATTTTTTTAACATGAGGTACATGACAAACGCCAGCCTATCCACTACAAAAGATTTGAGAGTATCTCTGAGGCCAATATTTCAGCACTGCCACAGGACAAGCCGTATGTGACCCATGTGAATTATCTCCCACATGATATGCGTTGGTCTAAGTTTGGCCACGGATTCCAGCAAAATCGACACACTCTGAGGAACAAATTAAATTCCCTTAAATCAATCTTAAGCAATCTTAGAACTTGAAGGTGATACGGTATAAAATTTTAAAGCCAGAAATATATTTTTGACCCTCAAAATCACTTAAAATTCATTCTGATTTTCAAATTTTTAATTATTTTTTTGATCAATTTTAATTGATTTCATATAATGAAACATTAGGAATGCAATATTCTTAAAACATAAAAGACTAAATTATAACAACAAAAATTTTAAAGGTTAAATTTATATTTTAGCCAATTTTAAACCATCATTTATGTTATAAAGTTTTAGACCAGTATCTACTCTATATGATAGAAAATTCTAGAGTCCAAAAAAATTGTTAGGCTCCAAGGCTTCTCCTAAGTGCTTTTTTTATAAGAAAAATAAAAAGGTTAAAAAGTTGAATACATATGTTGGACTTTAACTCCAAAGCCTACAATATATTGCTTAAAAACAAAAAAAAAAAAGAGCAAAAAAAAAAGTCTAGCATGTGCACATGATAAAAGCCAGTGTAATATGCATTGCAAAGAGACTTATGTTATTTGTGCAAAATAGTTCTCACATGAAATGATTAATAAAACTCATAAAATTTGATGTAATATAAGAAAAATGGTTAATAATAGAATTGCTAAACCAGCATTAATTGATACAAGAAATTTTTGAATTACACTCATTTTAATTATCTATTTTTGATTGAATTTACAATCAGATTTAGAAACTTAAAATGTTCGAGAAAAGTTTGGCTACTAATTCAACAATCAGATAAGCCAAAAAAAACATGCATTATACCCTGGAATATAAATTAGCATTATTGTTGGATATTGATTTTATATTGAATTCTAAGTCAAGTTGAACAACAATTATCTATGAGTCATCATGTTCGATTTAAATTTGCTAAACACATTTTTGAAGAATCCAGAAAAATTCACTATAAATAAGAAGCACCTTGCAAAGCAAGATCATGATTTGTATTGATTGTACTATATTATACCAGTAAAGTAGCAATATGGTACCAAATTTTGATAAAATATGAATTAAATTAGTTTGAATTAAGTAGAACTACTCTGTACCACGCAGTATCAAGTGGTATTATAGTTAATATCGTACATATCGTATCTTACTAAATTAATAATATACTAGTATGGTTTTTTATATCGATTTTATGAATTTTGTTATAGAGAATCTATACTTGTGACTAATAATAATTATCTAAAATTAAATTTTTTAATGCTATATGCACATAGATAGTAAATTATGGAAATAGATTCATTGGCCAAGTGGCTACTTGGTCTAGAAAGCTAGTTAGGGCTTGTGTCCTGGGTGCAATTGTGGACCATGATGATTGTTGTTGGATGGACAAGATAGAGGACCACAGAGAATTTAAGACCATGATAAATTCTTCAGTGGGCTCCACACATAAAGAACAGCGTTTGATATAAGAGAGAACCTCTGAATTGTTTAATGACCTAGAGGAAGCTACAAATATCTAACGAGTTGAAAATTTCATCTAGGATATGTGTCAAATAAAGAAAAATTTGTACATAGTGGGAGGAGGAGGCCATTCTTGCAGTTTGGGAGACTGAAAAGATGGGCAAATCGTAATGTGACAACTAAATCCTGATTTTAAAATTCAGAGGATATGCTATCAATAAAAGATATAGAAGAAAAGGAGCTTTGGAGCATGCTTCTCTCTATCCAGTACTTTATCATTGAATTCTTCAAAAGGAATTTGATTCATTTAAGACTCTCCCTCTTTCCCACCTTCCCACCCCCAATCTTCCACTTCTTTAATCTCACCACTTCTCGAAGAACACTTCTTTAATCTGAACCAAAGGTTCCTTCCAAGATCTACTCTCCTTTAGATTGACCTTACCTTTAAAATATCTGGAGTTGAATTGCGCAGCAGATTCAACTCTAAAGGGGCTTTAGTCTATTCTCTGAAGAATGCCAAATTCCTTAATCATTGGATGAGAAGATTTAAGCCACACTTGCAACTAAGTGTTTGACACGCCCATTGACCCTTTGATATTTAGTGCACTCCTTCGGTCATAGCCGGGCCCATGAACGTGAGAAGGAGACAAGTCATTTCTTACCTTCCTAACTTAATTGTCAGAGTAACCTGATCCAAGCACAAAGAAACATGGTTTCTAAATACAAATCCAACAATATAAAAAAATTATAATAAACATGCGGTCTGCGTCATAGAGCCAGGCAAAAAAATCTATGGGGCGCAGCTGCTTAATTTCCTCGACGGCCATATAGCACATAAAACCGTTAACATATCTGCAGCTTCGTAGATAACTCGTCTCTCCAGAGATATACAATAAAATTAGAGCAAAAAGTTAATACTAGTTTATTTCAGTGTTCTTTTAATAAAAAAAATGAAGGTGCAAAGCCATCGTAGACTAACTTTCAAAAAAAAAAAACAATTCCGATCTCTCTAAAACCCAGCCCTGAGTTGTTTGGAAGCCTTCTTTAGAGTAGAACTTGAATGTAATGAAGTCATTGTAACTAAAGGCATCGCCAATTACACGCAAAGGGCATGACTTTGGTGTGCCTGTTTCAGGTCACCCTGGGCGGATCGTGACGCAGGGTTGCGTCACAGGGGATGTTGGTGTGAAGTTGCCACGAGAAGCTTTAAATCCATTGACCCGTGAAATAATTTGAGGATTCTCTTGGCCTCATGATGGCGAGAGGGGAGACTGAGGGATGGGGCGGACCTACTCGTCGCATCTCCTTTCCCCTCGGCCATCATTGCAATTTGGAAAAATAAGAAGACTCGTTCAGACTTGCACGCCCCTATGATCACTATTTCTCCCTTTTCTAGTCCTCAAAATAAGCTTGCTTTGCCCGCAAGCGTAAGTTAATGAACTTGGCTTCTTTCAAGCATCACATCCAAAACAGAAGAATCTCGACTATTTCACAGATAATTATAAATCCAGAGCCTCTCTCCAATCATATTATATCTGACCTAAATCGGACTCCACATGAAGGGGAAGTATGAAACGCTGACCATGGGGCCTCTTGTTTAGTACATTTGAGATCGTTTTGGGTACTAAAAGACATCTAAGGTTCACACCTGAGAACGAAAATGTCAGACGATTTAGTTCAGTGGGGTTTTCTGGTAGTAATGAAACACCGGCTGACCATTCCATTCCATTTAATAAAGGGGAAAATAATCTTTGCAGAAGGAATCGCGAGTGGTTTGAGGACGGTAATACAATGACTGGTTCTTATGCATTGAAGAATATGAGAATGAAATGTTATTACGGAAAGATCCCAACGATGTTTTTTAAATACAACTTTAGCTAATTGATCCCCCGGGAAGAAATCAAAGAGAAGATTAAGCGATGACTTGAACGAGACTCACGAGTAGTTTTGTTGTCAGGAAAGGTTCCAAAGTATAATTAAAGAGAAAATTATTCCAAAAGAAGAAATGTTCATCTAACTTTGATAAAGCTAAAAGAATTATTACTTTGCCAGGGTCCCATTTAAGATGTTTTCATTATATATAACAAGAATAAATAAGAGAATAGGAGAATCCAACGGACTGGGAAAATTGAGTAAAGCGGATTGAAGGTTTTATGAGGACCCAACCTAGCTCGCCCCTAAAAGAGCATACCATTGGAAAAGAGACTATAAGCAACCAGATTCTAAATCGATGAAAACATAAACAATAGCAATTTGAACGGATATAATAATAGCGTAATTGTTTGCTTCCCCTTTTCCTTTTAATATTTTACACAGTTTGGAATGAAACATGGCTTTTTATCCACTACCCAGGTTTCATCATTTAGATATATCAAAAGAGATATGTGCAAGAAGATTTAAAAAATAATCTGCAGGTATAAAAGCTGGACAGATTTGAAAGGCACTTTAAGTTTTAAGTAAAATGCATAATTTAACTTTTGATAGTCTTTCATACCTTATTTGAAGCACATCATATGCTCTATCCTAACTTTTTTTTTTTTATCTATATATAAAAATTTTCTGGTGAAGGCAAGTCTATTAATTTCAATATGCTGTCGCCATTAAAATTTTTTAATGAGTAACACATTATGATATTTTATGACCATCATTCCTGTCCTCTGATTAAGATGTCAAGTCCACCCTTGCACCCTACGTTATCACACACAAAAGCCACCACCCACTAAGAAAACTGAGGCAAATTTCCCAATCTCCTGTTATGCAAACCAAGAGTGTCATGTTTTGAGTAAAAAAGGAGTTATCATGAGATTTTTCATCACCAGTTCAAGACAAGAAGGCTTGACCTTAGTTCTCTCACTAATCCATGGAATAGACAGAATTAGCTCTGGAACTGAATATCCACTAATATCCAAAGGATGGTCACAACTGCTCTGGAAGAATACCATATTCTATATAGAATTTCACCTGCCTCCAAGGGGAAAAAATAAACGAGTACAGCTTTCATGGTACAACTTTGGGCGCCTAATTTGAGCAGCATTTCCAGCATCTAAACTACTATATTAGGCCATGTTGACCGAGACAACCATTTAAAAACAATAGCGTTTAGTCAGCTAGATGAAAATATTGGGATGCAAGTTGTCTGTTCAGGTCGTTAAGGTCTTTTGCTCTCTTGCATTGTGCAACTCTTAGGACCGAAGTTCTCTCGGTGAAGTCAGGTTTCACCTAACCTTGCAAGCACTCTGTCCTGGAGGGTGTAAATATCAAATAGATGACTAGATGAGTCCAGGTGAGTTTTCAGCTCTGGACTAAGCCTAGTTGTATATCAATGAAGATAGGAAATTATAGTGTTAAAGAATGACATGTCAACGAGAGTAATCACATCATTGACCATTGCCAAACTGAAGTCATTAGGTTAATTTCAAGTATAGGACAGATATTTAACAAGCTTGCCAATGATTACTTATCATGATTATAGCCGATTTTGTTTTCAGGTTGCAGATATATAGGGGTCCATGCACCAAAGTATCTGAATTTTAGACCATACCAAGGACTTCTAGATTGGGTTTCAGTCCAAAATCCAAAACCATGGTAGTTACCTTATGTGAGCTAGGTCTTTCATAACTTTCATATAAGATTCATGATGCAAAGCCAGAACTTTGGCAGCTGAGTGACAACAGATCAGGCCAGGTTAAATTGATCTTCTGAAGTACAACTAAAGTTCAGATCAGCTTATATATTCAAGTGAATCTAAATTCTTACCATCAGGTAAGGTCAGTGCAAAATCATGGATTTGGTTATCGCTCAATCTTGCTGGGGCAGGTATAGAAAAATTCTTAAAGTTCTTTAAACTGAACCCTATTCGATCCATGAGTGGGCTGGGTCCAGGCCTAACATGGCTCTCGATGCTTAACCAGATTTGCTGATGGACCATTTCAGGCTAGGATCAACTGCAGTAGAGCCCTGGTTCAGATGCAAACAATTTTAATCTCTTCAAGTATTGATGGATTTCTCAAAAGAGCTAACAAAAATGCAGGCTTACGGCCTTCATTTGCAAGGAACCTTCTCCGATATTTTTTAACTGGTTTGCGTAAGTAGGCTTCCTCAAGACCTCGAGTTCAAGAGAACAAATTTTGCTGAATATGGTTTTGGTTAGTCTAAGCTTATAATCATATCAAAAAATCTTCAACATATATTCTCTGTGGCATCTAAGGTCCTCCATCAAAAGATAATTTGGAAATCTAAGATTTCCTAGAGGACATCTCGCACAAATGGGTGGCCTTGGTTCATCCAGCAGTCATCCTCTTTCAGAATCACCTCCAAGTGTTGACTTCGGGGAATTAGGCACACCTTAACCTTCAATAGGATCTTTTTCATGAGAACATAAGCTTTTTGTGTCTCTCGTAAATGCTTTTCACCCAACCCTTTGCCGGGACAAGTAACATGAGAAGATCTCAATAATATGCGAAATGGAAGGAGTCTTGCACCAGCGCTGGCATTGTCAAGGGCAACTTTAGGTACAAGTGATGCACATGCAATCAAAAGAAGAAAAATTTTCAGTGGGACCCACATAGAAAACGCGGTTTGGAGAGGGGTTTAGCTGGATAGATGTGATCTCGCAAGGAAACTGATGTGAGGAAGGAATTTTTACTGAACGTAACATCGCATCAAGTGGGTGTTGAATGACTATGATATGCATGACAAAAATCTGTTTCAAGCATAGCATAGGAGGATGCAGCACAGGTGATGCATATCGCTAATTTAAGAGGAAGGATTTTGATGGATTGTTATGACTGACCCCATGGTCATGAAACCATTAGAAATTAGATTCAGATACTCGAAAGATAATACTGTTTAAGAGAGGTCTTTGAAGTCCGGGATTTTTTTTTTTTTTTTTTTTCACACTTTTAACCCTGAAACCTTCTTAAATGTTCCACAAGCATACACGTCACCCATACATTATCTATTTTATCCTGCCAACTGAGTTGTAACATAGCAAAGTTTAGGCAAAAATATACCATCCACCTTTTACTGAAAATAGATCTCAACCATCACCTGCATCATGTCCCTTTTCTCCCTCATTTAATAGATATTAGTGAATAGATTGTTGGGCAATTATTGATTCAAAAAAAAATATATATCTACACACTAGCATGCATAAGATAAAGAATCGTGCATTATAAATACCCCTACAGCTCCTATATTATTTCTCCCAACTCTCATTCTCTACCAAAGAATTTCAAGGGACCGAACATAAGTTGACCCAAGTACATGTCATTCCTATACATCAATGGTGTATAATCTTAGCACATCCCAGGCAGGGCTGCAAGTAGATTGGGTGGACCAGGATCTGACTGCATAGCGAAACTGACACGATCCATGCCCAAGGTGAGCACCAACAGGTTGGGCATGACTCCCAAATTAGGACCTGACTTCCAATCAGACCAGCAATGAATCTCATAAAATTACACCAAGCTGGATCAAGCCCAAGCGTACCCAATTTGACCTGCAAGAGTTGATTCCAAAATCCAGATCTAAATTCAAAAACTCACATTCAACCTGGAAAGAGATGTAACAAGACCTAGGCTCACCAACTGATTGGCTAGGCTAGATAAGGGTTTGAATCTTCGACCCAGACCAAGATTGGGTTTGGTCTAAGTCAAGCTGGACCTAAATCTGATCTAAGCCATCTGCAGTTTTCACCCCATGAAGGATCGTAAATTGATAGATGTGCTTTTTCTTTCTGGCTGTACTTTTATTTCTTTTCTTTTCTTAAAAATTAAAATATTATCTAGAAGACAGAGCCAAGATTAATTATATTTACTGTTTTAGAGAATGTCTCGTGACACATGAGGCACAGAGCCCTGTGAGCCTTACAGCAGCATACAAACATCTAGCCACGCTTGGGTGCTTGCATTGTATATGGTGCATGGAGGTTAGCTCTGAACACAAGCAAGGAACATGTAAAAGTAGTCACAGGCGCCTGCGTACCACCTAGGAACCTAGATGGGTCTCCAGTGCCCAGACGAGGCCCACCCAGACAATCCATTAGGAGGCTTATGGCTCTTTTTATCTTTGTTTATTTGTTTTTGAACCCTGAAATAGGATTTGTCAAAAAACCCTGAAATAGGATTTGTCAAAAAACCCTGAAATAGGATTTGTCAAAACTTCCAAATCAGGGTTATCTTTTTCTTTTTGTTTTTTGACCATGACCATAGCGGGCTTAAAATATAATTTGAAATTTCATTTGAAATTTTGCTCTTTTTTCGTATGTTTGTTTTATATTCCTTTATTTTATGTTCTGAAATCTTGCTCTGTTTCTATATTTTCTCAACAGTAGCAATTAGTAGAGGAAAAGCTTAATAATTTCTGTTGGAAAAGGGGGAAAGGAAGAGTTTTTTCAAAGAGTAAATTCTTTTCCTTTTATGTGGTTATGTTCTACATGGTAATAATATATTGAAAGCTTTTTTTTTTTTTCTTATCCTTATGTTGTTTTGGTTGTATTATTTTGCTTTAAAAAAGCATGTATACATATAGATAGATAGAGAGAGAAAAAAAGTTGTACAAAAAATGAAATTGTAATAAGCTTAGAACTTTTATTAAGTTTAACGTGAAACTTACACATTTCTTGTTAGCAATGTATGCCGCGGTCATGTATTGTGGATGGCTTATTGAAAATAATAATGCAAGTTTTGCTCAATAATTGAAAATTGAAATATATGAAGGCATAAACGATCTTATGAATTTCGCATGAAGTTGTCGCCTGAGCAGTCACCTAGTCACCTGGGTGATTGCCTAGGCTAAAGGATGCCCCATCACTTGGGGTTGCCTAGGCTATTTGACAACTATGCATGCAAGCAGCATTCTAGAATATGGAAATGAGAAAATTTTCTGGAAATAATATAGAAACATCTAAAGAAGTTTATGGTCCAAATCATTTCAAACTTCCTTCCTACTATTCCGTTTTGAGTACAAGGAAAATGCAAGTAGCCATAAACCAGGAAAAGAACCGGAAGTTTGACTAGAATTGTATATAAGAAAGCATAGAATTAGAAAATAATCTGATAGCATGAAAAGTATAAAGCATCCTTTTGATCTTGTTCATATGAAATTAAAGGTAAAGAGTTATATTACATCAATCAAATGAACAAGCAGTAAGTAGTTGATATTACAGATATAAGTTATATTACAGAGATGATGTAGCAAAGTGGTTGTGCACATCTACACAAAAAAAAAAAAAAAAAAAAAAAAGGAACATAGAGAGAGAGAGAGAGAGAGAGAGAGAGAGAGGAAGCCACCTTAGTAATTATCTCATCATGTACATATCAAGATTCCCTGGTCATGCCATGTTGGCTAAAAAGATAGCCATGCTATAGAAAAACATAAATACCAACCTCGAATGGTTGAAAAACAGCAGAGGAACCTAAAAGATCAGACCAGTCATGAACTCCCATCATGAGTAGCATTTAAGCAATCCGCCGCATTACTTAGTTTATAGTCACCTTAATTAAAGCAGATTAACTGGCGTGTTTGAATGGAATAGATCCATTCAATTGTTTGGAAGGAAACAAAGCAATTTCGTTTCTCTTTGTCAGTCCAACATACATGCTAAGGCTACAAAATAGCATGCACTAATTTTTCAGCCAATTCAACAAGATTTTTTTTAAGAAATACCTGATACAACAACAGTTAGAACTGTTACCAAACTTTAGTACAAATGAATCATTTGAAATCAACTGTTGGAAATAAGAAGGATTCATCAGTCCATGAACAATCATTGCATGAACAAGATCCAGTAGATAGTATTTGTTTAACTCCTCTCAATTAAAAGCAACGTATAAATGCTATATTCAAATCAGGTCTGCAAGAGTCAAATGACAAGTAGAGCAACATTATTTTATACATACATGTATAAGCATGATCCATGCAACAATTAGCATGGGCAAATCATCACAAAAGGAAAACTAGCCTTTGGGGTTAAGTATTTCAATTCATCAGATTTGATTGCAACCATTCTCTAATTTGTGTCTGAGCCATTTTTTGTTTCAAAGATCAACATCAGTCTTCCAGTAATGGGGAATTACTCTCTGACCACAAAATAGCAGATGTGGCTTGGTAGCATTTCGTGGAAGTAAAGATGTAACATCAACAAAGCAAAGACCTTGGTCGCAAGTGCAACATAGACAGCAACAATAGCTGCAAGCAATAGCTCATACAAATTTGAATTAAGCAAATAAAATTTTCAGTGTGTTAAAGTTAACACCATTGATCTAATGTTAATAAAAACACATATGGTATCTGCATATTGTGTTTCATATTCTGAGTTTTGATCAGGATGACTGAAACATCCCTAATACCAAAGACCAGATAATCTTAGAAAGTATTCATTGCCAGCATACACTAACAACATAAACTAAGCCTTGTCCTTCAAATAAGGGTTGATTATGGAGCAAAAATATCAAGATACAAAAAAATATAAAAATGTTCCTCAACTTGCCAATCACATGGTGCCAATATGCCTAGGTTGTAACAGTTAGAGAGGAAGAAATATTGTGAAGAAAAGGTAAAAATGTTAATCTTAAGAACAAGCAAAAGATAGATAGATAAAACACATAAACCAACTATATCAAAAAAAAAAAAAAAAACAGATTCCTTATGCAACACATAATCATATTTTTGGAAAATGGATATATCAGTTATCTCAGGGGTGACAAAATCAAGATGAACCATGATCTTGGTTTACCTTGGCCAAGACAGAAGGTGGGGAAATTTGGAAAGGTCCAAGATTTTTCATGATCTTGGCCAATATTTTCAAACAGATGTCAAATCTCAGCTGATATAGTAAATCCAGTATTAGCAACTATTTTAAGGCACTGATTCCGAAAGGTATTAATTAAAATATCAATTTAAAGAAATAAAAAATGTGATTGGAATATATTGGCCAATATATTGGTATCCAATGGCCAGTAACTCTGAATATTTTGGTTCATATTAGCTGAGAGATGATATGCGCCGAGATTTTCGTATTTTCTTAATCTTCTTTGAGACATAAGCAACTTGGGAAGATGTGAGAATTCGACTGTGTCAAGGCATCCACCAGCCCAACACAAATTTATTATGTTGGTATGTTGGATTTTAGTGAGATTCAGTGTAACAGCAAAATTAACAAACAATTGATTTTCCTTCTGAGATAATATGTAGCTGGTGGACAATTTTGAGCGCTGTCAGACTGAAGAGCAAAGATTTATGCACATAGCATGCATGAATGATTTAATATATGGTTTCATTTAGAGATTCTAGCCTTGCCTCTTATGATGCTATCAAGTTCTTGCACCAAATTGAAAAACAAGTTTCTTTTTTCCCCAAAAAGAGGTTCACACCATAATGCAAGAAATGTAAAGGATTTGATCATTTTGCAGGACACAGACCTATGAAAATTTGCACATCCAAGGCTGAAAGCCGATGCCACATAACTCTTATTCTCGGGGTGAGTTTGATATGGGGTTAAAGGACGTGAAAAGTTACACTTGTAATTTTTCACCCACTTTAGATGATATTTGGTATGAGGTCATTATTGTTTCAAGAGGGATCCCCCCCCCCCCCCCCAACCGAAAAAAAAAAAAAAAAAAAGTTAACTTATGATAGGATAGGTTAAAGGCAAAAATCATTCAAAAGATGAAATTAGGCCAAAACATTGGGACTACCAAAATATTAAATAATCCCATCTCACCTTTTTTACATTAATGATATTAACAAAATATTAGTGATATTTTTATCTTTTTTATATTAATCTTGTTCTAACACAGTTAATAATTACACCTGCAATATTTCACCATTTGTTCATAGATACAATCAAACACAAGTAACAGGAAAACTTTTGCATCCTCAAAATTTGCACCAGCAAATTTTACTCCCATATCTTTTCACCCCCATTTTTTTAACCCCATACCAGGCACACCCTAATAGTTAAAGATGCATATGCCATAAGGGAACAATTTCAATTCTTCTCAATCGTCCGATTTTTCTAGTTGCAATCATAGTTTTCATTGGAAGTCTAGATTAAAAAAGTAAAGATTAATTTTAAAAAAATAATTCTATTGAATTCATAAACATATTATCCATAAAAAATAAATATTTAAATAAGCATGTTCTTTTCTCAAAAAAATGTAATTCCTAACAATTAATTCTATGTAAATGAAGGATTAAGTACTAACTTTTAATGGGTGTTTAGGAACTAGGAGCAGCAGCTCAATCCATGTGGCTTGTTCCCTGAGTGACTAGATGTGCTGCCTGTGCTATGAATCCCGTGTCTGTTTCATGTATCGAAGAGCTGAACGCAGCATTGCTCTAGCTTTCCTATCAGGTGTGCATCCAGATGAAATCATTTCTTCATAGACAGCTGGAACCTGTTCATAGCACATGAAAGGGGGCAAGTGTAAATGCCTTCCATAGCAAAGTATCTCAATAAGATGCTAAGAGACAAATTTAAAGAAAAAAGTAACTTTTTCTTATCAACTAATCACATTATACAAATAAGAAATCAAGTAAAGAGCTAGACAATATGAAAAATAAAAATGCAATATCCTAATTATTGCAAGATGGTGCGTGCAATAAGCTGCACCCTTTGTTATGCAAGTGCTGTCACAGGATCCTAGCATAAGGGTTAGGATACCATATCTTCAATTTCTCTTATTTACAATGGAGCAAAAAAGCACAGATCAAGGAAGATGATGCAAGGTCACCAGCACCACGCAAGCAGCCCTAGAGACTCATCAGATCTTCAAGTCTAGATGCCCATACTCCCTTTTTCTTTTATTTGATCTTCAAGGAAAGTGAGGATAAGAGGTCAATTCCTGAAAAGGAAGAACAAGCATCTACCATGCTCTCGCACACCTGATTCTACAAGCAGGCTCCTATGTGTATATAAAGGGTAGTAAGGAGGTGAATACTTATCTTCAAGAGAAATCACTTAAATCTAGTGTCACATAACTAATGCATTACAAATAAAAAAGCATCTCATGAACCTAGAATTATATTGGAACTTTTTGGGTGTTTGTATCATAACCAACCAGGCCTAATACGACACTAGTCAGGGTGGCAATGGGTCATGTCAAGTTCAGGTAGGGTCAGGGACAACAACATGCAAAATATCCAAGATAATATATTGAATCCAACCTAATATATTATGCCTAATACGGCCTAATTTATTTTGAAAGGACCCAACCTAATATATTGAATCCAATCTCTATAATAATATTATTGGTTCATTTCCAAAATAGTGTAAATAACTAGTATTGATCAACGAGTTGAATTATTCTTATGCAAGATAATGATTCAACCCAACCTAAATTGTTTTGACCTGAATAGAACTCTAGCCTCATTACCCAAGGTGAGTTAAAGCTCTAATCTACACCCAATCAATTAAAAGTTCTAGTCAGAAAACTTGACCCAAACCCAATCCTAATTTTTTAAAAATAAATAATAATAATAATAATAAAAAAGCTCTGGTCCAAACTCAGCCCAAATAGGATTATGTCAGCTTTCTGGTCCAAGCCAATTTTTGCCACCTCTGACACCAGTTTCCATGCAGATATAAGCTTTTATAATATGGTATTCACAAATGATCTCTGGGATAATCACAATAACATTATCTAATCCATAATAGTTACTCCTCATCTACCATATTTAAAAGAAAACTTTCAAAATTGGACATGCGAAGACATACTCCACAAAAAGTTAAACCATTTCCCTTAAAAAATTCATGACCAAGTTCTTTTAGAAGAATCTTTTAGCATGTGCTTTGAATGTGATGTTCTGAACCCCTTAACCCAGCCAAACTCATTGTCATTGCCGGGTCATGGCTATCGATTCAATTGCAGGTCAATCACAATTAGACTGGGTCAATCTTTTTATCTGCTTCTCCCACTTTCAATAGTTATGATGGGGTCAACACTTCAAATTTGTTGCTGAACCAAACCAAAAAGAAGAATACAGGAAAAGAAGAGATAAAGGAAGAAGGCATTGGTTGCCCGTATATTTGGAGAGATGAAGGAAGAAGGGATTGGTTGCCAATACATCATCTCATTGTTGTTAGACCACTGGAGGCATCATCTGCTATGCATCCTTAGACCTTCTCCCATATCCAATTCATAAGTCCTCACCTATCAGGAGATGGATAATCTGCACCAGAGATGTGCAATAAGCTCTATCAGGGACAAGAAGTTGTTGATCTAGCAATACTGAGTTCCTCTACCATGAAACTAGCAGTGAAAGACTCCATAGATCTAGTGATGGCACCCCATATCTAGCAACGGCAAACTAGACAATCATAGAGTCAGTGACAACAATAACCTCCTTCCATGGATGTCATTAGAGGCTCTTTCTTCTTCCCTTCTCATGTATCCTGCAAAAGCCTCCCCCCTATCCATATCTCACTTAGATTGATTCCTAAATAAGTTTTTTTTTCATATTTTAATATATAAATCAGAAGGGCAGATAGAAATTAAATCCACACAGGTGAGGGCATTCAACTATTTCACGCGCTTGAATGGTTTTCTCAAATTTCTAGATTTTTAGGTGGGCCAACCTAGCAAAGCTTCAAGGTGATGGTTCAAGCAAGTCGATCAAGATCAAAGCACTTACATGTGCCGACAACAACTAGTGACTAATAAAGCTTGTGATTAGATCAGATACCTAAAAAAAAGTAAAAATGAGCATCCCAGTGCACGAAACTCCCGCCATTGCAAAATCTAGAGAGGGTTAGATGTACGCTGCCTTACCCCTGTATACTAAGAGACTATTTCTATATTTTAAACCTATGACATATAAATCACAATGCAACAACCTTATTGTTGTGCCAAGGCCTATCCTCTATACTTGAGAAAGAAGACGATCAAAAATAATAATAATAATGATAAAACCATAATCACAAGTTCAATTTCTAAGAATTGCTCATTAAGGTTAGAAAGTCTGAAATTCAGAAAAAATCCAACAAATTCAAAAAAAAAGGTTTGATATATTTATAAAAACAAGAATCCAGTATCTATAATATATACTCATATATAATATATTTATATTATCTATTATATATCATATAATAATATTATTTTCTGATATAATAAATAGTATAGTGTGTATCATATATGATATATGTATATGATATTCATACATATTAAAATTATATATATGATTGATCAAAACTTAAATAGGAGAGGATTTTTTTTTTGGGAGAAAAAGGAGACAATAAGATAAGGTTGTGGATCATGGAAGGATGGGGACAAGGAGACAAAGAGGGGAAAAAAGAAACAATGATAATAGAGGATAGAAGGGAAGAAAGCTAGAGAGTAGCTTTTAATGCCCATATTCAAATAATAATAATAATAATAATTCTCACCCTAATTTTCTCTGTAATCGCAGCCTGGTTTAGCACCCCGAAGTGCAAGTAAGGAGGAGAAATCATTTCTGAAGTTAATAATCCAAAATCAATGATGGAACACTCAAATTGAAGATCTAAGCCATTGAACATGATCCACACCATAAAAATATTTAGAAATCAAAACTCATGTTTTTCAATTTGCGTGCCCTATCACATATTTTACCATACTAGTGCATTCAGTTTTTGTACTGACATGATGCAAAGGTTAGAAAACATGAAAATATATAAATTTTGGTTTCTACACATTTTTAAAGTATAGATCATATCAATGGCTTGGATCTTCAATTTGCTTTATCATATACATAACAACTTGATCCTACATAACAATTTGCTTCATTGATCTACTTTATATACATTCCATATGCTTTAACCATCAAACTTGACAGATCTATATGTGGAACCTGAATCAGAAAAATCAACCTGGTCTGACTGAACAAGTAAGATGCTAGGCTAATGGTGCATATCCAAAGGAAATAAAATAAATCAGTACATTACAGACAATGGACTACTTAGAAACAAAAACAAATTTTCATTCTGAAAAAAAAAAATTCAGAATTACTAATGCAAAAGCAGAAAACAAATTTCACATCTGGTTCAACAAGATAGACCATCCAATGAACCAGTTTCGAAAACAGATATTTTATCAGTTTGAGGAAAACTCCTAAATCATGTGCATAGAAAGTGATACAGAGCAGAGAATTTCTTCTGTGCCTCTTATAGCTTATGAAATCTCATTCCAACTGATAACAGATAGCATGTGAGCATAGAATACTTAAGTGCTTAGCATGTAGGGTGGAGCTAGGGATTATTTTCTTGAGAGAGAGGGGGGGGGGGGGGCAAAGTAATTAATAAATCATAAATCCATTATAAAGGTCCAACATTTAACTTAATTCTAGCCATTGGATATATTTACATAAGTTTTACATCTTTTTCTTTTTATGGGATATTATTACCTCAAAATTTACTACTGAAAAGGTGATGTATGTCAAAGTGCTACCTAAGTTTTCTAAATCATCGAAATAATATAGCAGACTACTGTTGTAAATTCTTGGTATTGTATGCTTGGAAAAAAAAAAAAAAAAGGAAAGAAAAATGTTATTCAAATAAATAAAAGTTATTACTACACTTAGGAAAGGAATGTAGTAAACAATACTTACTGTTTGATTTAATCCAAACAAATAGTATCAAGAAAGTATCAAATTCATGTCACTAAAGAATTAAATATGAGAGACATTTGTGATAGGATTTCTAAACTTATTAATTGTAATAGTAAGAATATCAATGGTAATCAACTAGACTTACATAAGATATGACTGAATGACAAAGACTATGGAAAAATCTATGAATAAACATAGAAATAACCCTAAAAAAAAAAAAAAATTGTTTTACCCCAAAAAATGTCAATCAGTTAAAACAAAGAGAATTCATTTTTCCCCTCCCCCTCCTTCCTCCCTTTCACAAGAAACTAGCAAATGCCATTACCTGGGATAGGGATCGTAAATTATTGGTTCCCATTCTTTACTAGGATTTATGAGAGCAGCTTTCAATATAATAGGCACACCACGTTATAAGTTCAATTAGGAACTCCTCTTCTTTATCCTTTTTTTCCTTTCTCCACTTAATGTGTGCATGAGAGAGCAAAAGATGAGTCCATAAGGGTCATTAGTTGTTTGGGAGTCTTGAACAGCCACAGTTTTTTTTTTTTTTATTCGATTTGTTTTTTTTACTTTTTCTTCTTAGCCTGACAAGGTCAATGGCATGTCAGATCAGAAGTTTGGAAGCAAGAGCCAGATTTCATTGAAAAGTGGTTGCGATTAAAGAGAATAGAAATGAAGGAGTCCTAGGAGCTTAAATAATATCTCCATCCCTCTTTGGAAAAGATGAAATATGACACCTCGTTTCTAATTTAGGGGAGGGGAGGGCTGTCCAGCGCCAAAGTTTAAGGAGGTGCCGCACCTATATATATCTATCAAGGAGTTTTCAGATCCTCGGGAGGGGCCAGGCCTCCTCTGCCTCCATCACTAGTAGAGTAATTTAAAGTTTTAACCTAACATCATGCAGACAAGTTTAAGAAGGCTACTACAAAACCACAAAACAAGTACATTTGTTTATCGAAAAAGAGAACAGGACAGGAGTCTTTACTTTCTCAAACTTCTCAACTCGGATTAGAGCTTTCATAAGCGTTGTATATGTCACAACATCTGGCTTCAGATCCTACAGTCATAGACAAGATATGAAGTTGTTAGTACAAATTCTAGTTTAGGATAAATTTGATTTCTGGGGAATAAATATACTGAGACGATGTACAATGCATCGTAGCAAATATACTGAGATGATGTACAATGCATCGTAGCAAAACCATGGCTACAAAAAATGAGGGTAATGAAATTAGTAATTACATTTTCCTTCATAAATTGTAGTACAGAAAAGGCCTCAGTATCTCTTTGATCCTCACCAAATGCATTGATCAGTGAGTTAAGGACTATAACACTAGGTTTTAGGCCATCTGCTCTCATGACCCTGAATGCATTTATAGCTTGTTCTGATAGGCCCTGCAAAAGGGAGCAAGCCAGTTAGCATGATGATAGAAATAAATGCAATCAATTCAAGTATCTAGAAACACAATCAGAAATTCTGTTCTGTTAGTTCCTTCAAACCATACAATATGGTAACTTAATATGCTGATAACTCTCAAACGACATGATTTTGATTCAGTTATTGGGTAAACATTTCAGCAAAGCTGACAGATAATAAAATCAAAATTTGTTTCCCACTATCTAATATCAAGGTCCACTTTTTCTCTTGGGGCATGGGACTACCACTAAGAGGCTGGAAGCAGGAACATAATCCAGAAAGGTTTTGACTGAGATAACTTGCCATGGTTCAAAAACCACGGGGAATGAGATCGGAAAAGAATTAGATGTTGAAGTTATAGAATTAGAACACCACAGCAAGAGCCAACCTTGCTTCTAATAATTGTTGAAGTTATAGAATGTAGGAATGTAATATGAGCATAATTGAGATGAGAGTACTAAAATGGATGTTCCATCAAACCAAAATAGCAATTTCAGAAATGAATGTATGAGAAGAAGGGTCAGTTTGACAATCAACTGAGGATAGGTTGATCAGAAACCAGCAGCAAATGTACAGAGGAGTACACAAAGACCAAAACCCAATAAACAGAAATCCTTAGGATCATATGAGAGTTGTTAGAGGATCCAAAAAACACAACTCTTGTAGGTCTGGCCTTAGATAGGAATGATAAAGGAGCAAAGATTCACTGAGCCAACAAAAGTTTAGTAAACTGTGGCTAAGATAGTCAAATATCTATCAAAGTACAGCATTATATCTAGATCCAGTATCAAAAAATTAGCAAAAACATTACAGATTTATGTCAAAAACTCCACTAGAGGAGCATCACGGTATGGTATGGCAATGGAGAAAAGCCAGCACAAGAAACTTTCAATCTTGTTGCACATCCTTCAGCCAGAACATTTATGGCTTATAATAAATAATAAGAACATATTACGATATGAAGCTACATAAATCCAGAAAGAATAAATATGAACTAGGACTAAATATTATATTTTTTTTGAAATTCCACTACATGGTAGCTAAAAAGAGGTGAACGGATGCAGAAATATCAGAAGAGTAATCAAATCCATGAGGTTTTTGACTCACACCCAGTGGTGGATTATGAGTAACATTATAAGGAGTTTGTTTATGAAAGATGCATTATTGATTTTACTATTTCAATAATGGCATTTCAACATGTGCTGTGTTAAAAGAAAGATAATACAAACAAAAGTTGTATCCAGTACTTCGAAAAAAAGAGATTTACCTACCAATTAGATGGGCATTCATACATGAAACCAAGCATGACACTAAATATACAACATACTAATTCATCCCAGCCATGCTCTAAATGCATTCAAGTTTTTCACAAACAAATATTATAAATCATTAAAGCATTAAAACTAGAAAAAGAGAGACAAAAACCATCACTGATGATAATTATCACAATTCCACATACCCTCTGCGCATATGCATTTACCAAGGCATGATACATGGTTGGAGAAGGCTTCAGCCCTCCAGCTTTCATGGCCTCCAAGCACTCAATCGCTTCCTTAAACCTGCCTGACTTCCCATAAACATCCACGAGTGTGGTGTAGGTCACCACATTCGGCAACAATCCCTGCCCCTTCATCCTCTCCAGCATCTCCTTCAGTTCTTCCCACCTCGCCTGCTGCCCCAGTGAATTGATCACGATATTATACGTCGTGGTGCATGGCGTGCATCCGCTCTCCTGCATCTCCTGAAAAAGCTCCATCGCTTTATCATGCCTCCCTGCCTTACAGTGTGAGTCGATGAGCGTGTTCCAGGTGATTGCATCCGGTTCGATCCCATCAGACCTCATCCTCTCAAAAGCATCCATGGCATGATGAAGGCAATTGTACTTCCCGAACGCATCGATCATCACGTTGTAGAAATGCCTGTCAGGTCGGATTCCACTGTTCCTCATCTCCCTCAGGACCGCGAAAGACTTCTGCCATTCCCCTTTATCCCGGAAGCTGGCGAGGATCCTGCTAAACACGTACGAATTGGGTTGGACGCCGTTCACCTCCATCTCCTTGATCAAGATCCTCGCGCTCTCCCACCGACCGGCATTGGTGTATGCGTCGATGAGGAGGCTGTATGTCCCCTCGTCAGGGGACACGCTGCACCTCTCCATTTCCTCAAATACCAGCTCTGCGTCCTTCAAGGCTCCGATCTTGACGTAGCCCTTGAGGAGGGCGTTGTAGGCGCGAGTGCGAGGTTGGAGTTCGGCGGCGGCGTGGAACTCAAGGAAGAGGGCCTCGGCCTCGGGGACGCGACCGGCGGCGCCGAGGGCGGAGAGGAGGGCGGTGACGGCCGAGGTCTTGGGAGTGAGGCCCTGGGCCTGGGCGGCGGCGAGGAGGGAGAGGGCGCGGTCGGGGTCGCCGGCGCGGGAGAAGGCGACGACGAAGTCAGAGAGGAGGCGAGCATCAGGCTCAAGGCGTTGGGAGAGGAGGTCAGAGAGGAGCCGGAGAAGGAGGGAGGGGTCTGGGGGGTCAGGGGAGCGGAGGAGTGACTGGAGGACGAGGGTGTAGTTGGGGTGGTCGGAGAGGAAGCCGTGGCGATGCATGAGGGAGAGGAGGTGGAGGGCCTGGCCGGGGCGGCCGTTGATGGCGGAGGCGGAGATGAGGGCGTTGAAGGTGAGGGCGGAGGGGGGGCTGGGGGCGGCGGTGGAGAGGAGGAGGGCGTGGTGAAGGCGCCGGGAGCGGCCGAGGGCGTGGATGAGGATGGAGTAGAGGAGGTCGGAGGAGAAGCAGAGGCGGTGGCGCTCCAGCCAGGGGACGAGGGCAGCGGCGGAGGGGAGGGTGGAGGGGGAGGAAGCCAGGGACTTGAGGAGCGCATGCCAGATGTGGGTGGGGACAGCGCGGTAGGACTCCGCCAACCGGAGCTCCGCCGGGTCCAGCTGGTTCGGGGGTACGGCAGCGGGAGCGGCGGGGGCGGGGATGGAAGAGGATGACGAGGAGAAGGAGAGAAATTCGAGGAGCGGGGCGAAGTCGTAGCGGCGGAATTCGAGGGAGGTAAGGGGGGTGGGGGCGGCGGAGGCCGTAACGGTGGCGGAGATGGGGAGCGGAGAGGGGCGGCGGGAAGAGAAGGCGGGCCGCGGAGAGAGGAAGCGAGCGGCGGCGGGCGAAGGCGGAGGAGGGAGAGGAAGCATGGCGTCCGTATCTCAAAGGTGAGATTTTTCTTGGCGACCGGGGATGGGAGTGGGAGAGCGGAGAGGAGGCGACTGGCGTCTCTTGATTACTTTGGCGCCTTCTTGGCCTTTCGTTTTCCCGTTACCTGATCAGCCGTTTGGAATTATGAGGCCGGTTTAGGAAGTTCAGCCTTTCCACGCACTTAAATAATAAGAGAAGAGGAAGAAAAAAAAAAAAAAAAAGCATGAATTATTTATAAAAAATTTAATTTTATTTCCACCTTAGCTGCCATTCTTCCTTCTCTATTATAAAAAAAAAAAAAAAAAAACCGCATAATATTTGCGAGTAAAGGGAGAACGTATGTATTATTTAAAAATAATTTAAAATATTAAGGTCTTCAGATCATACATCCCAACTAATCTACATGATCTGATTAGGCTCGACCATCATATAACCGAGATTTTGATCGAAAAAATTAAATAATAATATTTCTTTTATTTATGACAAAACCATCTGTTTGATAAAATGGGCTTGATGTAAATACTTCAATAATTATTTTTTATTTTAGATAATTTATTATTTATTTTTTTAAAAATAGCAATGGGAATGCCATCTTTTCAAGTTGAACTCAAAAACTCTATAAAAAAAATGCTGATAAAAACAAACATTTTAAGATTAAGCAAGTTTGTGAGAATATAAATTAGTTAAATCTAATAAAATCTTTCATATGATGTATCTTTGTTTCTTTAGCAATAGATAATATTGATGTTCAAAAGTGATCTTCGCACATTAATGGATAGTAAATGAGTTTTATGAGCTTGATTTCAGTAGTATTTATTTCAAATAGGTTGATAGCCTCCTGCTCAAATTAGTCTACACTTTGTATGGAAAAAATTCTGAATAAATTAATGGCTTTGATAGAAGCCTTGTCTCATCCTGACTTCCTTCTTCATTGGACATGTGTATTGATTTATTCAATGATATCGTACCATCTTTAAGTTTGCCATATATTATCATAAGATACATTAGCTGAATGAGATCATATCAAATAATGTTAAGACAATATGATGGGATTCATATATAGTCATGCAGAATAATTTTGGTACTTAAAACATACCTAATAATATTCTAGTTTTCTTCAATAACTTGATATACCAATTTCATGAAAAACTTATTTGCAATACATAATATCCTAAAGAGAGTTTAATATAAAAAAAAGTGGCCTTAAGTTTGACATACTTATAAGTTCCAACACCCAATCTATATGAAAGTAGGGATGAGAAATTTATGCATCCAATCTTTAGTCAATGGAGGTTAAATTCTTATTCCAAGTTTAAGAGCTTGCACCTTCAAGGGTTGGTTTGGCTTCGAAGGCAAATGCTTGAGTTCTAAAAGAGGCGACAGAAATGTGATTTTTTCTACAGTAATCATTGAGAGTAAGTACCAATTGCTACCGACTATTTTGGAAAAGAAGAGGGAATGGAAATGTAGTGCTATCATTAATCATTGCCTTTGGTTACTCGAATATTTCGATGCTATAGGCTCCTACTAAATAAGGATGACAATGAGACAGAAAACAAGAAGGAATAGAAATGTGATGCTATCATTGACCATTGCCTTTAGTTACTAAGAGATTTCGATGTTATAGGCTCCCACTAAATAAGGATGACAATGAGATAGGACCAGAGACTTCAATCTCTATCTCCATCTGCACCAAAAAAATAATTTTTATTCCTACTCTGTTCTTATAAATGGAGATTTTTTCATCCCTATTTTTGCCTTATAGAAAATAATAAATCCTCATCCCAGCCCACCCTAAATGATGTATCTAAATTTTTAATAACAATTTTAAAATTAAAAATAGAGCTAAATTTTTTTCTCACTAAGCATATTAATAAATTTAATATTTATGTCTTAAATTTATAGTTATTATTAAAATAATTAAAAGTTTAAATTAAACTAAAAACTAAATTTTATCCAAATATAAGAATAATATAATACTTAAGTATGTTGGCAAGCCCAGCGTGACAGGGATGGAGTGGGGCTAGAATATACTTAATCTCATTCCTACTCCATTCTTGCTAGCAAAAATAAAAATAATCTTCGTCCCCATCTCCATCCTAAAACAGAAAAAAAAAAATTCCTACCTCAAATAGACAGAATAGGATGGGTCCCATTTTATAAGTTGAAATTACCACCTGTAGTAGTAAATATTGTTTGCAGGATTACAAAGGAGTAACCAGTGGAATGTTAGGTGGTAGACAAGGCCTATACTTAAAGAGGGTTATCTAGCATGTGACATGTGAGCGTCTTTATTTTAAGAAGCCATGTCAAATGACAAAACTTTGATATTTCTGCAATGCTTGTAAAGCTCTTCAAATGATAAAACTTTAATACTATTGTAAAGCTTTTCATGCAATAGTCTTCTCATCCAACAAGCAATGACGATACTCTCTTGACTATTAACTCATGGATAATCCTTTCCTCTTGGCCTACTAGCTTTCATATATTCGAATCGGCTTTGATACCATTTGTAATATTTCAAACTCACCTGCTCGCCCAATTAACCTATTATCGAGCCAAACCTGCGTGGTCTTAAAAACTCAAGTATAAGCTAACCTGTTATAAGCTCTTCAAACTTTTCTTTCCCATCTGATATGAGATTATTTTGAATATTACAAGCGGATTGACTAGGAAACACAAATTGATTTTTTTTCTCCATTTCTTGATCCAAGATCTAATTAGGGTTTAAATTAAGGCATTGAAGGCTCACGAGGGCCAGGCCTAAAATTTACAAAGCCAGGGTTGAATCTAACACCATAAAATTAATGAATTAAGAAGCAATCATTTGATAGGTGGCCTCCATGATCAACCATTCAAGTTTAATTAAAAAATATATATTTTTACCAATTTCATCTTTTTTTTTTATCTTTTATTTCCTTGTGTTCCTTTTTTTTTAAAAAAAAAAGGTTTAGCAACTAAAAAGAGTATATTAATTATTCAGTTTAAAATTTAAAATACTATAATATGTGATGTTTGTACATACTCATGACATGAATGACTACTAAAATTTTCCAATTTTAAAATCATTTTTCTATGTTACACATATGTTTATTATACATTTTACATATATTTATTTTCATTTATTTTTATTGTTTTATTATATATAATGAAACATAGGATTAACCTACATTACTAATTCAGTAGTTTTGTTAATCAACATCAAAATGCAAACTAGTGTAATATTCAACTAATAATAATATCTAATACTTATGTAATACTATGTCTATATTCTCATTGCAACATATCTTTACAATTATGTAAAGCAATAATAAAATTTAAAAGATAATAAAGAACATTCGCATTTTCTAAAATAAATAGGCATGCAGGTCTAAAGCAGCACTTCACGGAATGTAGATAACTCTTGTATCCTGTAAGGGTTTACATGGAGTACTTGTTTTCTAGGGTTGAACTAATCCCGATAAGCCACCTGGTGAGACTGGTTCACACTACTACACTCATACATGAAATGTATATTCTAAGGTGTTTTATGTGATTAGAGAATACATGCACATGATGGCAGTTTATATGTAATAATTATTTTTCCAACTCCACACTTATCCTAGTGTGTGGCATATTGGGACTAATTTAGTTTTGCATGGGAATGACAATGGAGGTGAAAAAACCCGATCCTTGTGAAGAACCATCTTGATGGAAGTAGGTTTAGAAGGATTAAAAGAAAATGAAGAAAATTTTTTTAACATCTACGGAATTCAGAGATGGAGACAGGGATGAAGTCTCCATTCTCCAATCCATCCCCAAAATTCAATCATTTTCTTTGAATATAAAAAATTATCTTCCTACTCCTATTGAATATGTGACCAACTTAGGTTTTCTTTTGCTAGTGCTATTTTTGAGGGTATTTCCCTTATATAGTGTTACTAAATATGTTTGTAAAGAGATAAATAATGATTTTGAGGGTATTTCCCTTATATAGTGTTACTAAATATGTTTGTAAAGAGATAAATAATGAGTTGGATTTATATATTTACTTTATATTATATTATATTTGATTTTATAAATGATAACATGTGTAATTATGCAAATTTGAGTCTTCTATTATATTCTAAATGCTGAGCTTAAACTCTTAAATTTGAATCTTTTAATATATTTTAAATATCCATTGATTTATATTAGTTTTGAACTTTAAATGAGTTTTTTTTATAATAAGAAAGGGGGTTTAAAACCTTAGGAATACAATCCTTCAAGCATCTGCGGTAGCTAGTTGAGCAAGATAGAAAGAAAACATGGTGGTCTAGGCAATACTTTTCCTCCGTGATGTTGCCCAATTCGCTAAGAAGTGTACAACTTGATTGGCCTCTCTATAAATATGTGAACATTCAGATTCTTGAACTGATAAGATGAGGTAGTGAAGTATAGATCCTCATAATTTGACTATCTATTGATCCCAAGATATAATAGTAGCTGAGTCTCCTTATAAAATAATTTTGGAATACTTAAATATTTGAATGGTTGCTTCAACCCATGCCAGGCTCCTATCAATTCTGCACAAAAAAATGAAAAGATTGAAAGAGGAGTAACTGAAGTGAGCAAAACCCACCCACAATGTTCTCTTATAACTACTCTAGCTCCAAATGAATCAAGGTGAACTGAACTATCAAAATTAACCTTTATATATATATATATATATATATATATATATATTAAGAGGGGGGTCACCAAGAAAAATGAGTTTTGGAAGTATTTTCACATGTTGTGGAAAGGAACCCTAGATGCCAGAACCATTATGACTTATTGCTATTGTAGAGTGAATGAATTCTTTAACTTAATCGACTCATATTGGATTGAACACCTTGTTATTGAAACACACCTCATTTCACACCTTCCAAATCTAACATAAGGAGAAAGAGAGAATGGACTAAGCATAGTTCATAGATTCACCAATAAATCTATTGAACCAATTGGATTCTAAAGGAATCTAGAGAATCAGTAGTGATTTAAATAAGCCCATGCTATCCTAGAACCCTCACAAAGGAAGAAGAGGTGATATGGAGTTTCATCCAATTAACCACATCTCTTGCAAACAATAGAAACTAAAAGACAAAAGTGATAAAGTTGGAAGGTCTCCATGCCCTAACTTCGAAAGGAAGTACAAAACTATCTAATAAACCTTTAATCTCCAAATCAACCTCACATCTAATTGTGGAGTGTAACATCCCGAATCATAAAGCATGTATCCTAATCTTGAAGCATAAAATTTATCATGAATAAAGGGCACTTTTAAAATTTTTTTTAATGTCATTTGAGAAATTGATGAGGGGTATAAAGGGAAAGGATACCAAAGTCATTTGAAAATTTGTTAAGGGTATAAAAGAAAAGAACTTCGGAAGTCATTTGATAGTTTTTCAAGGGTAAAATAGGGAATTTTCAAGGGCAAAATGTCATGGTGGAGAGTGTGCCACGTGGACTTTAAGAGAGCATTTTTGGGATTTGCTTGAGGATAATTGGAGAATTTGCCAAGCATTAAAACCTCACTTAACCCTTTCCTTCATCCACCCGTAAGAAAAAAATCAAGAGAGAGGGAGAGGAAGGCGGTGGAAGAGAGAAGAAAAGAGTTTAGCCGTGAAGAAGAAAAGAAGAAAAAGAAGAAAAAGAAAGGAAGAAGAAGAAGGAGGGAAGGAAGATTTTCTTGGTGTTTGGCAAGCTTGAAAGAAAAGGGAAAGACCCCATCTTCTCTTTAAGGTAAATTTTCACTTTCCTAAGCTTAAGATTAATGTTAGAATCATGTGAAAGAGAGAAAAAGAAACTTAAGAAAATGTGGTTTCATGCTATGAATATCATGAAAATCTAGGCTTTTGGTGAAAGAAATGTTGGAAACTTAGTGTATGAGTATTGTGTAGCTAGCTAAAAGAGATGATATGGCTATATGCATGGGTTGTGAATTTATGAATTAAGTGATAAATTTATACAGTGGTTGGATCGGGTGACCAGAAGATAGCTAGGGAGTTGTTAATTTTAACTTAAGAATGCATGCATGCTTAGTTCATAAAAACAGTAAGTGTATGTAACCTTGATGATTTTATATGTGGTAATATAGGTCAAGAAAATCAAGTAAGGAAGCCTTTTCAAGAGGGGTAGCAACAGTGGAGAAGAGGAAATAGCAAAATGTGAGTGGGTTCCTCATCTAGCTTTGGTTGGGGCTTTATATAATGTATGATGTAATTTAGTTACCAAACCAAACAAATGCTATGTTTCATGAAATGTTTCGATAGCCTATGTATAGGAAATGAGAACCAAGTTTTATAGTGATTTTAAAACACGTATTTATAGTTAAGAATGTTTTAAGAGTAAAGTATATGTATTAAGAGAATGTATTTTGAAAAGAAAGCATAGATTTTATGAAATAAATGTTTCAAGTGGAACCACAACATTTCAAGCAAAAGTATCAAAGCAAAGCATGTATTTAAATTTTAAGCATGAGTTTAAAAGCATGTTCTAAAGACAAAGCATGAGTTTAAAGTTTGAAGCATAGATTTTGGTCCTTCCAGTATATGTTTCAAAGTGATGCATGAGCATACATGAATAGCATTATTTTAAAGAAAGCATGGTACATGATAGTTGGATTATAAACTACATTCTGAAGTATTTTTATAACATACAGCTTAAAAGTATTGAGCCATCTATGGGGCTGATCATCCTATAGACTGTGCCATAGCATGAGCATGGTACACACTACTTATAGCCAGCACCTCCTTGCGATTCGATCGTACTATGATCCAGAGGCCAGGGGGGAGTACAAGCTAGACCAGCCCAGTGGGGCAGGTTGCAGGCAGCCCAGTGGGGCAAAAAATCACAGCTCAGTAAGGAGTTAGGATACTATACGAACCAAGGTGGCTCAGAGATATTAGCCCAAGGGAGGGGCAACCAGGAGGCCCAGGAAAAAGGGGCAAGTTCACATCTGGGATGAACAGCACATGTGAGAGGTGCTATGTGGTGCGGGGATCCTCGGTGCTCAGTACACTCACCCACTGAGAGTATACCTGCAGAATGACTGTAGGGATGTACCTTAGTGGTAGCACACCCAGCCCGACATTATGAGATCTTATAAAAATGACATTTCTTTATTTAAGTTATATTATTGGAAGCATAAGCTAACTTACAAGTTAACTTATCTCATTTATAAAAATTTATGTATCGATCACGATATGTTGTGTCGGTATGCTTATGAGTTTATAATGTGGTTCTCAGCTTCTTCCCATTGTTAGATGGTTATCCAGTCACTGGGACTTAGGTCTTACCTCTCTATTGTTCACATTTTATTTCAGGCTAGAGTTAGAAATCTTCGAGCTAGCAGCTGAGTCCAAAATACTCAAAGACTGAGCAGGTGGGCTTAGCATTTTTGTTTCAGTAGCGAAATTTTTGTATGTGTTATTAGTGTTTGGATAGGGAGTTGGTGGATATAAAGGAGATTGTAAGGTACTCTTGTATGCTAAGAGTAATAACTGAGATGGTGATGTATGTATATATGTATCTGTGAAGTTGTAAATGTATGATGTAAATGTTAGACTTAACTTGAGAGTGAATAGTACTTAACTTGAGAGTGAATAGTGATGTGTATGCAGAATATGTTTTTAATTGAGCAGGACCAAGAAAATTTATGTGTTATTGCTGGATGACAGGTGTGATTAATTAAGCAAGTTATATGTTGTGAACAGGGTTATATATGTTGAGCATGTAACTTATGAAAATTTGATAGGGTTTACTTGTGCCTTATGATCCATATCATAAGACTAGCAGAACTCTACCCAAATTTCTATAAGGAGGCATGTGTCGGGGAGAGGTCCCGACAGGTTTTGGTATCAGAGCAGTCATTAGGTCTTAAGGGCATAAGCATGAGTCTAGCATAGTTGAGTATAGTTTGAATGATGAATCTGATCAAATGAATTGTGTTTTGTAGGATGGTTAACACAAGGACAAGCAAGGAAGAAGAGCAGTCCTCAGGGAGAGGCAGGGGTCGAGGTAGACCCAGATGGGTGAGTAGGGGAGTCCAGCCCAGTAGAGTATCTTCTAGTGATCCACCATCTGATGGTGTAGGGGTGGATATACCTTCGAAGCATCTGCATGAGTCTCCTTCACTGTCCACTACCCCAGTGCCAGTGGAACCATCTTCAGCACAAACCCTAGAGCAGAGTGTGCCAGACTTAGTGGGGATGATTACCCAGGCAGTCATGGCAGCAGTGGCCTCTAGTTCTAGTTTACAGTCTAGAAATCTTGAGGCAGAAAGAAATGTAGAGAGAGCTAGGAAGTTGGGGGCTCTAAAGTTCCAGGGGACTACTGATCTCATTCAGGCTGATTCATGGCTTCAAAAAATAGAGAGGGTCTTTGAGGTCATGAAATGCTCTGAAGAGCAAAGGTTGAGTATTGCAACCTTTTTGTTAGAGGGCAGGGCCCAGAACTGGTGGAAGTCTATCAGTAGTAGGCAGCCATAAGGGGTAGAAATAACCTGGGAGGACTTTAAAAAGAAATTTTATCAGCAATACTATTCAGAGGTATATAGGGATCAGAAGAGGAGGAAATTCCTAAACTTGACCCAAGGGAAGATGTCGGTAGCTGAGTATGAAGCTACTTTTATTGAATTATCCCATTTTGCTGTAGCCCTAGTAGTGGATGAAAGGGAGAAAAGCAGACTATTTCAAGATGGGCTGAATCTCCAGATAAAAGCTAAGACCAGTATGCATTATTATAGTAATTATTCAGAGCTGGTACAAGGAGCACTTAAGGCAGAAGAGATAGAAAAAGAGTTCTTCAGTAGAAGACTAGAGAGGTTAAAAAGGAGTGCACCCAATTTTTCTTCAAGTGCAGGAGGAACTCAGCAGTTTAAGAAACCCCAAAGGGCAGGGCAATTTAGTTCCAACTATAGAGCTCCTGTAGAGGTTGAAAGGGGATCAGTATCTATGTTAGTGTCCAGTCCAGTCCAGAGGAAACCAGTTCAGGAAGGAGTGTCTCAGGCTGGAGGTAGCAAAATAGCAGGGGAGAGAGTGGATCAAAGCCGCTCTTTTGGTAGTGGGAGAACTGCTCCTCAGTGCAGTATCTGTGGGAAGATGCATTCTGGAGAATGTAGGAAGGGCAGCAGAGGATGTTATATATGTGGCCATATGGATCATATAAAGAGGGATTGCCCCAAGAGAGTACAGAGCAGTGACCACCCTCAGGGATCAGTTGCACTTAGGGGGCAGTCTCAGTCAGTCAGAAGAGGAGATAGTAATGTACTAGCTCCAGCCAGTCAGTTGGGATCCAGTGCCAATCGGCAAGGATCAATCCCTAGTGCCCCAAGGGCTGAAACTAGAGTCTTTGCGATGACCAGACATGAGGCTCAAGTCATCCCAGATGTGGTGACAAGTATGCTATCCATCTGTGATTATAATGCTTATGTTTTAATTGACTCTAGATCTACACACTTATTTATATCCGTAGATTTCACTAAGCATCTAAATAAAGAAGTGAGTAGATTAGATAGTCAGCTAGTAGTATCTATGCCAGTAGGAAAACCCTTCATTACATACCGAGTGTATAGAAACTATGTCATTTCAGTAGAAGGTCAAGACCTGGCAGCAGATTTGATCCCATTAGAGTTAAAAGAGTTTGATGCTATCTTGGGGATGGATTGGCTATCCATGCATGGGGCTAAGGTAGATTGTTCAAAGAAGGAGGTAGTGTTTTATGCCTCAGATGGTAAGGAGGTCTGTTTTATAGGTGAGAGAAGAGTGTTACCCTCATGTATGATTTCAGCTTTGATAGCTGGTAGAATGCTAAGGAAGGAGTGTGAGGCCTTTCTAGCATGTGTGCTGAATGTAGAGGGTAATGGCCCAGAATTGGCAAATATTCCAGTAGCATATGAATTCCCGGATGTATTTTTTGAGAAATTGCTCAGGTTACCGCCAGACAGAGAGATGGAGTTCAGTATAGATCTGATCTCAGATGCTAGACCTATAGCCAAGGCACCTTATAGAATGACTCCAGCAGAGTTAAAAGAATTAAAAGTCCAGCTTCAGGAATTGCTTACTAAGGGATTTATTAGACCCAGTGTTTCTCTTTATGGTGCACCGGTGTTGTTTGTAAAGAAAAAGGATGGTACCTTGAGATTATGTATAGATTATAGACAGCTTAACAAGGTAACCATTAGAAATAATTATCCATTGCCAAGGATAGATGATCTGTTTGATCAGTTTCAGGGGGCAGCAGTGTTTTCAAAGGTTGACCTCAGATCTGGGTATCATCAGTTGAAGATAAACAAGGAAGATGTGCCAAAGACTGCTTTCAAAACCAGATATGGTCATTATGAATTTTTAGTGATACCTTTTGGCTTAACTAATGCCCTAGCTGCTTTTATGGGTTTGATGAATCAGGTGTTTCAGAAATTTCTAGATAAACTTGTGATAGTATTCATTGATGACATCCTAATTTATTCTAGAAATAAAGAAGAGCATGAGCAGCATTTGAGGACAGTGTTGCAGATTTTAAGGGAGAAGCAATTGTATGCTAAGTTGAGTAAGAGTGAATTCTGGCTAGATAAAGTGAACTTTTTGGGGCATGTAATTTCAGTTCAGGGTATTATGGTAGATCCCCAAAAAGTAGAGGCCATAATGAATTGGGAAGCACCTACTAATCAGACAAAGGTGAGGAGTTTCTTGGGCTTAGCAGGATACTATAGAAGATTTATAAAAAACTTCTCTATTATAGCTTCTCCCATGACCAAGTTGCTAAGAAAGAATACCAAGTTTGAACGGTCTGGTGAATGTCAGGAAAGTATGGATGAGTTGAAGAGAAGATTGACCTCAGCTCCAGTCCTTACCCTTCCAGATAGTAGTAGTGATTATGTGATATATAGTGATGCATCTCTTAAAGGGTTGGGGTGTGTGTTGATGCAGAATGGGAAGGTGATTGCCTACATTTCTAGACAGCTAAGATCTTATGAAGAAAACTATCCCACCCATGATTTAGAATTAGCAACAGTAGTGTTTGCCTTAAAGGTATGGAGACACTATCTTTATGGGAGGAGATGCTAGATATTTACTGATCACAAGAGCCTTAAGTATATCCTAACCCAGAAAGAACTGAATCTTGGGCAAAGAAGATGGATTGAATTGATAAAGGATTATGACTGCACTATAGAGTATCACCCAGGGAAGGCCAATGTAGTGGCTGATGCTTTGAGTAGGAAGTCCACAGCAACTCCAGCTTCCATTAGAGCAGTGCAGCTACCTCTGATGGTAGGGTTGAGAGAGTTAGATGCAGAGCTGGCAATAGATAGTTCAGGGGCTCTACTAACAAATTTTAGAGTTAGACCAAGGATACTTGAGGAAATAAGGGAGGCTCAGGTGAGGGATCCGTAGTTACAGAAAGCTAAGGAACTAGTTCAGAATGGATCCCAGTCAGAATTTTCAATTAGGGATGATGGTATAATATTATTTAAGGGCCGAATATGTGTGCCAGCTGCATAATCCCTGAGAGAGCAAATTTTGGAGGAAGCCCATAAATCAGCCTATGCAATGCACCCAAGAAGTACTAAGATGTATAGGACTACTAAGCAAAGTTATTGATGGAATGGGATGAAAAAAGAGATAGCTGGGTTTGTTTCTAAATGTTTAGTGTGCCAGCAAATTAAAGCAGAACATCAGAGCCCAGCTGGCAAAATACAGCCATTATTTGTGCCAAAATGGAAGTGGGAGCACATTACTGTGGACTTTGTTGTAGGTCTCCCAAGGACAAGAAGAGGCAATGATTCTATTTGGGTGATAGTAGATAGGCTGACTAAGTCTGCTCACTTTTTGCCTATCAAGATTTCATTTACCTTGGATAGATTAGCAAAATTATATGTAAATGAAATTGTAAGTAGACATGGAGTACCAATATCTATTGTATCAGATAGAGATCCAAGGTTCACCTCTCATTTCTAGGTAGAGCTGCAAAAAGCTTTAGGCACTAAGCTGAGATTTAGTACAGCTTTTCATCCCCAAACTGATGGACAGTCGGAGAGGACCATCCAGACACTGGAGGATATGCTGAGAGCATGTGTCATTGAGTTTACAGGAAGCTAGGATGAGCACTTACCATTGATTGAGTTTGCATATAATAATAGTTATCATTCTAGCATTGATATGGCACCTTATGAAGCTTTGTATGGAAGAAAATGTAGAACCCCAGTGTGTTGGGATGAGGAAGGTGAGAGGAGGCTGTTAGGCCTAGAGTTAATGCAGCTCATAGCAGACCAAGTTAAGATTATTAGAGCAAAGTTAAAGGCAGCCCAAGATAGACAGAAAAGCTATGCAGATAAGAAGCATAGAGAAGTCAAATTTGAAGTAGGAGATAGAGTATTTTTTAAGGTATCCCCTTGGAAAGAAATATTGAGGTTTGGAAAGAAGGGAAAGTTGAGTCCCAGATACATGGGACCTTATGAGGTCATTGAGAAGATTGGAACACTTGCTTACAGATTAGCCTTGCCACCAGAACTCTCTTAGATTCATAATGTGTTCCATGTTTCAATGTATCGGAAGTATGTATCAGACTCTTCCCATATAATTCAGTCGGAGCCAGTAGAGTTGCAAAAAGATCTATCTTATGTAGTAGAGCCAGTGCAAATTTTGAGCCATGAGGTTAAGCAGCTCCGTAGTAAGAAAATTTCTCTAGTTAAAGTGCAGTGGCAGAATCACCAGAAGGAGGAAGCTACATGAGAGAGAGAGGATGAGATGAGATTGAAATACCCTCAATTGTTCTAATTTGAAAATAGCTAAATTTTGGGGATGAAATTTCTTTAAGGGGGGAAGGGTTGTAACATCCCGGATTACGAAGCATGTATCCTAATCACGAAGCATGTATCCTAATCTTGAAGCATAAAATTTATCATGAATAAAGGGCACTTTTGAAATTTTTTTCAATGTCATTTGAGAAATTGATGAGGGGTATAAAGGGAAAGGACACCAAAGTCATTTAAAAATTTGTTAAGGGTATAAAAGAAAAGGACTTCGAAAGTCATTTGATAGTTTTTCAAGGGTAAAATGGAGAATTTTCAAGGGCAAAATGTCATGGTGGAGAGTGTGCCACGTGGACTTTAAGAGGGCATTTTGGAGATTTGCTTGAGGACAATTTGGAAATTTGCCAAGCATTAAAACCTCACGTAACCCTTTCCTTCATCCACTCGTAAGAAAAAAATCAAGAGAGAGGGAGAGGAAGGTGATGGAAGAGAGAAGAAAAGAGTTTAGCCGTGAAGAAGAAAAGAAGAAGAAGAAGAAAAAGAAAGGAAGAAGGAGGGAAGGAAGATTTTCTTGGTGTTTGGCAAGCTTGGAAGAAAAGGGAAAGACCCCATCTTCTCTTTAAGATAAATTTTCACTTTCCTAAGCTTAAGATTAATGTTAGAATCATGTGAAAGAGAGGAAAAGAAACTTAAGAAAAGGTGGTTTTATGCTATGAATATCATAAAGATCTAGGTTTTTGGTGAAAGAAATATTGGAAACTTAGTGTATGAGTGTTGTATAGCTAGCTAAAAGAGATGATATGGCTATATGCATGGGTTGTGAATTTATAAATTAAGTGATAAATTTATACAGTGGTTGGATCGGGTGATCAGAGGATAGTTAGGGAGTTGTTAATTTTAACTTAAGAATGCATGCATGCTTAGTTCATAAAAATAGTAAGTGTATGTAACCTTGATGATTTCATATGTAGTAATATAGGTCAAGAAAATCAAGTAAGGGAGCCTTTTCAAGAGGAGTAGCAACAGTGGAGAAGAGGAAATAGCAAAATGTGAGTGAGTTCCTTATCTAGCTTTGGTAGGGGCTTTATGTAATGTATTATGTAATTTAGTTACCAAACCAAACAAATGCTATGTTTCATGATATGTTTTAATAGCCTATGTATGGAAAATAAGAACCAAGTTTTATAGTGATTTTAAAATATGTATTTATAGTTAAGAATGTTTTAAAAGTAAAGTATATATATTAAGAGAAGGTGTTTTGAAAAGAAAGCATAGATTTCATGAAATAAATGTTTTAAGCGGAACCACAACATTTCAAGCAAAAGTATCAAAGCAAAGCATGTATTTAAATTTTAAGCATGAGTTTAAAAGCATGTTCTAAAGACAAAGCATGAGTTTAAAGTTTGAAGCATAGATTTTGATCCTTTCAGTATATGTTTCAAAGTGATGAATGGGTATACATGAATAGCATTATTTTAAAGAAAATATAGTACATGATAGTTGAATTATAAACTATATTCTGAAGTATTTTTATAACATACAGCATAAAAGTATTGAGCCATTTATGGGGCTGATCATTCTGTAGACTGTGCCATAGCATGAGCATGGCACACACTACTTATAGCCGGCACCTCCTTGCGATTCGATCGTACTATGATCCAGAGGCCAGGGGGGAGTACAAGCTAGACCAGTCCAGTGGGGCATGTTGCAAGCAGCCCAGTGGGGCAAAGAATCATAGCTCAGTAAAGAGAAAGGGTATTATATGAGCCAAGGTGGCTCAGAGATATTAGCCCAAGGGAAGGGCAACCAGGAGGCCCAGGGAAAAGGGGCAAGTTCACATCTGGGATGAACAGCACATGTGAGAGGTGCCATGTGGTGCGGGGATCCTCGGCGCTCAATACACTCACCCACTGAGAGTATACCTGCAGAAGGGCGACTGTAAGGATGTACCTTAGTGGTAGCACACCCAGTCCGACATCATGAGATCTTATAAAAATGATATTTCTTTATTTAAGTTATATTATTGAAAGCATAAGCTAACTTATAAGTTAACTTATCTCATTTATAAAAATTTATGTATTGATCGCGATATATTGTGTTGGTATGCTTATGAGTTTATAATGTGGTTCTCAGCTTCTCCCCATTATTAGATGGTTATCCAATCACTGGGACTTAGGTCTCACCCTTCTATTGTTCACATTTTATTTAAGGTTAGAGTTAGAAATCTTTGAGCTAGCAGCTGAGTCCAAAATACTCAAAGACTGAGCAGGTGGGCTTAGCATTTTAGTTTCAGTAGCGAAATTTTTGTATGTGTTATTAGTGTTTGGAGAGGGAGTTGATGGATGTAAAAGGGATTGTAAGGTACTCTTGTATGCTAAGAGTAGTGACTAAGATTGTGATGTATGTATGTATGTATCTGTGAAGTTGTAAATGTTAGACTTAACCTGAGAGTGAATAGTGATGTGTATGCAGAATATGTTTTTAACTGAGCAGAACAAAGAAGAGTTATGTGTTATTGCTGGATGACAGGTGTGATTAATTGATCAAGTTATATGTTTGAATAGGGTTATGTATGTTGAGCATGTAACTTATGAAAATTTGATAGGGTTCGCTTGTGCCTTATGATCCATATCATAAGACTAGCAGAACTCTATCCAAATTTCTGTAAGGAGGCATGTGTCGGGAAGAGGTTCCGACAGGAGAGCTCCCACCATTCAATCCCATATCATTATAGATATCTTTCATTATAACTTTTGATTTGTAGCTAGGTCCCCAGCATAGAACATCCTCTAGGTTTTTCTCTTTCTAGGGGGGTATTAATAATCTCACGCACTATAGGAGGTAAAAAAGCTAAAAGGACTTGTTTCCAAACACCATTCTTTGAGGTTAGATTGTCGAAGATGAAAGGTCATTTGCTAATAGGGATGCAAGAAAACCAAGGTTAAGTCTCAATATGAATAGAAAAACCATTGCCAATAGATCACTTCATATACCGAGCAAGTTCATAGGAGATTCTAACATAAAAACCTCCACATTGCTTATTCATTCATGGGGGGTTCATAGGAGCTCTAATCATTATGGAATTTATATTTGACATGAAGAATGCGAGCATAGAGATTAGAAGGATTTAATAACAATCTACTACCATTCATGCCTATTAAAGCCTTCTACCAATAGTATCATATGAAATGGTGTGAAAAGCCTTCTCATTTGAGTCACGACCCACGAGAAGCTTCGAATTAATCTTGAGAACCAAGCTCTAAGACCAGGGCATCATAACATTAGAGATAATATGAATTAGCATGGAATAGAGAACTGTTCTGATTAAAACAACTCTCGTAGGAAATAAAAAAAATATTCATCCTGAGGCATTAAGTTTGGTATACGATTTTCTCATTAAAAAGCTATAGATCAACTAGATTGAGTATCGAGCCCTCTGACAGAAATATTTAAGTAGGTACTAAGGCCATTGATTGAGTTTCAGTATAGAAATGAGTTCAAAGATAGTAGCAAAATCCGTTGTTTAAATTTTAATTTTTTTAATATAATTAGAACCAAAGTTGATAGGAGTTCTAATTTTAAAGAAATTAAAAATTTATGTGAGGAATGAGAAATCACCGGGTGGGGCCGGGGAAGAGAACAAATCCATCATCTCAAATCAACCAGCCCATCCTAGTTTTGCGAAGAAGGACTATTTCATTGGCACCCCTAAAATATGTTCATATGACATCTCGGTTGGTTTCCGAGCTCAACCTAATTTCGTCCCTTGTCCTTCCCTCTTCACCGCCAACCCGATCGCTCGGCCCAATACCGACGACCTCTCAAGCGCCGACTGCCGTTCCCCCACCGGGTAGAATCCAAAGAAGAGAGGGGAGAGATAAGAAAGCGAGGAGCCTTCCTCTCGTCGGATTAGAGAGCTTCTTGTGAACTGCAATTAGGTCTTGTCCTTTCCCGGTTCGTCTCCTTCCCTTAAGATCCGGATCGCGTGGAAGAGAAAGCTCACGCTTCTCTAATCCAAAAATGCGATTTTTAGAAAAAAGTGTGCTTCCCCCTGTTATTTGGTTTTGCATTCATTTATTTAACTTAATTAATGATTATAGGCTGCCTTATTATGAATTTCAAATTTAGTGATTCTTGGATGTAGATGTGTATGTAGATGTGTAATTCTCATCAACAATTTCATTTTTTTATAAGGGATAATAGTCTATCCTATTTGCGGTACTTGTGGTGCGATGTTCTATTAATGGCGTTGAAATTTTGATTTTTCTAGTGAGCTGCTGAGCTCTGTTCTTCCGATGTTGACGAGAGAAAATAGATGAACCGTTTGATATCTTTTCAGATAAGCTTTTCGAACGAGGGGCTTTTTAATTTTGCGTCTAACCATTCTTGCTGCTGCTTAAGATTATCTGAGATTTTTTTTTTTTTTTTAATGTCTGTCAAGGAGAACAACTTGCGGAATGCATAAAGCATTGGATGATGCTTATCAGCAGAAATATAGTGAATGGTCACTGTCAGAGCGATAGTTATTGACCGCAGGTTTAGGTTAAGGTAAGGATTTTATTTTTTTCCCCCTTCTTGGATCATTTGTTGCATAAGCCACTCACTATAATTATAGTATGGTAAGGCAAAATGTAAATTGTAATTTTTTAAAAAAAAAAAAAACAGAGATACATTCTTCGACGTATTTTCCTTGCAATCCACTATTTTTTTCGTGACTTGGACTCCTTTCATCATAGAACGGGCCTGGTTTTTATTCACCGTATCTGCATGGCTTTGTTTTAAAACAGTTGGTCTTTTCGACTTGAGTAAAAGGCTAACACTCTTCCTTGGAGTATGTTTTGATCCCATGGGCATTATATCGCTCCTGATAACCTTTTTTTTAACAGAGTCAGCACTTTTCCAAACATTTGTGGTCTTGATACAGGATAGCGCAATTGTTCAATTTCATCCTTATTAATCACTTCTCTACCATCTTGCTGATTGTTATCTCGAGCATTTTCTTTTAATCTTGACATCATAGTTGGGGAAGTTTCAATCATTTCCTTTCCTATTTTCGTGTTTCCCCCCCTCGATTATCAAAGACCCTTCTGCATCAACATCGGAGACCTACCTTCTCTATGCTTGTCTGGTGAAATTAATTGCTCACATTCCTTTCTATCTGGCTTCATCAGCACACAAATCCTACTTTTGCATTTCTTCTGCACTCATCTCCCATGGAGCATATGTATCTGGCCTCCATGTTTTGCTTCAAGCATGTAACTGTGCACCAGATGTAGCTACCAGCATCCTTTTTATTCTGTGCTTCACTACTTATGCCATGAGATTTCATTGCGCCTGCACTCTGCACGTCTTGCCTCTACTTTGTGCACAACCAACCAGCGTTCACTTCTCTGTTGTGGGTCATGACTGTGCATGTGTCCTCTTTAGCTCATGGTCTTTCATGTCTCATTGTGCTCTTCTTTGCACCTTTGTGCAATGATGTGGCTGCTTGAGTTGCTACTTTGCTTTTGCCTGGGATCATGTGCTTCTTTGCTTTCTTACATGGGAAAGTTCTTTAAAAATTGTTTGTTTGTGAAACCTCTCTTCTCATACCCATGTGCTTCTGTGCATGGCATCTGGAAAATCTTTCTTCTGTGCCTCCATACACGTTGTCTGCTTCATTTATATCCTTGTATACGTGCTTCTGCTGCAACTTGAGCAATTGCATAGACTTTTACCATCCTAGTGTGCCTCTATGTGCCGTTGCATGCTTGTACAGTCTTTTTTACCTTGGGCATGTCCCTTTGTGCACCTTTGTGTGTTTGTGAAGCCTCTCTTATCATTCCCTTGTGCATATATATGCCTCATTCACAATCTTTTTCTTTTGTGCCTCTATGCTCGCTAGTTTCTCTATTTATAATTTTGTACCTTTATCTTTTAGCACACCTTGTGTGATTTATCTTCCCCGTATCGTTGCTAGTATGCTTTTGTCTGCCCTCATGCACTTGTGTAGTTTCTTTCCTAGGCCATGTTTTTGCATCCCATCCAATGTTGTCGAAGTTGCGCTTAAGGTGCCAGGAGTTAGGCACTTATTATATTTTAAGGCGCGTCTTAACACAGGGTGCCAAAAGTTAGATGCTTTTTATACTCTATGCTTAGAGCTTTCATCTAGGCACACATGAAGCAAAAAAAAGTATGCATTTTGATTTGATTTGAAATGCAAGAAAAGCACGCCTTTCTTCATGAAACTATATTTGTAATATTTTTTTAAGTTCTATCATATTTATTAGATTATATTGACTTTATAATGCACTATCCCGTACACAATTATTTTTCTTACCTTATACAAAAACTAAAAATTGAAAGATAAAGAGATTGAATACCAAAAATTATGTTGTTATCTAAGAAAGAGGAGGAAAGATGCTAAAGGACTATAGAATTCAGCTGAGAAAAATGAGACTTTTTATTAAGCTAATAGGCTAAATATATTATTATTATAATTTTTATAGCCTTTTCTATTATATGTTATAAATCTTGCTTATAAATTATTCTATTATTTATTTCAAAATTATGTGCCTCACTTCACTCGAACACGAGCCGCACCTTGCGGCTTATGCCTAGGCTTCATTGACCCCGTCATATTATTGTAATGGCACTCTTCTCATACCCAAGTGCCTCTAAGTGCATCACTAGCAAACTCTTGCTTTTTGCCTCGAGACTTGTTGTGCTCATCTATAACTATGCCCCTACGCTTCTGCTGTATCTTTTGCAATTATGTGGCCTCTTCCTTTCTAGAATGCTTCCTTTTGTTCTTTGGTGCCTAATAGTTCCTTACATTTCCTATCCTCTCATGCCCATGTTCCTAAGCATGTGTCACTTACAAGCCTACTTTGTTTCTCATTCCTTTATGCCTTGTGTGATTCATTTATAGCCCTGCACCTTATGCAATGTTGTGGCCCCATGCCTTGATAGCATGCTTTTGTCTACTGCCCATGCTTGTGCAACCTATCATATTTGCACCATTATGCGATTGCGAAGCCTCCCTTGTCATGCCCACATGCCTTTGTGCTTTATTTGGAAACTCTTGCTTCTGTGGCTCCATGCTAGTTGCTTGCTTTATTTTGCATCTTCTGTGGTTATGTGACCTCTTCCTTGCTGTGCATGTGTCTGCCTTTGTTATGCTTAGGCAATTTCTTGCTCTGGGCATGTCCTTCTGCACTGCACATGTGTCTGCATCTGTTATTCTCAGGCAATTTCTTGCTCCGGTCATGTCCTTCTGTGCATCATGGTGTGCTTATGAAGCCTCTCTTTTCATAGTTGTGTGCCTCCTTGTACCTTGCTTGCAAACTCTTGCCTGTGCACGCCTTAGTCTTGCTTCTTGGGTGCATTGTGCACCCTTCCAACACTACATATATATACATTCTTACAATACTTGACATTGATCTCAGATTTTTTTTCATCTAAATTTTGTATTCATGGTGCGCAACATCAACATACATCTTTTCTTGCTGGTTTCATAAAAAACACATTTGTTCTTTGCATTTCCATAGAAAACTTTTTCGCTTATAGTCCACCATGATTTTGATGGTTTTCTTAGAGAGGATGTTACTGCTTAAGATGATGGAGGTACTTTCCCTTAGGGAAAAAAAAAAAAAAGAACAGAAAAGAAAAAAAGATGCTGGAGGTACTCTGCAATATTGCTCCGTCACCTCCTCCTTGTTGCTCCTCTCTTTTTGATGAAGCAGCAGCTGTGACTTGTGCTAGCTGTTGAGACAAACTTGAGTTCAAATTGTCAATATATCATTATCGTTTTAATATAATTCATATCCATGAACCATGCTCCGTCTAAAACTCAAATTTCAAGGTTTACATTAAAAGAAGAAAACGTGCAAAGTTCCAGAAATTTTGTTATTACTTCTAATATTATTTTTGTACACACTTTCCATTCGTTTTTGCTCCCTTGTCTTTTTCAGCAAGTTTTTGCCCAACAACAGGACTTAATTTAGACCACTCAAGGATGTGGTGAAGGATTAAGACTGACCCTGATATTTTACTGAAAAAAAAATCAGAAAGTTCCAGAAAATAACCGTGAACCTGAAAAGCTTTACACTCTGTTTCCTTCCTTCAATTTCTTCTGCAGAATTAAATAATGGTATTGTAATCCAGACTGATTCTTTGAGATTTATGATGATGCAATCTAAGTTGTAAGATATATGCTAAAAAGCATGGAGCGTCAGCTTTCTCATCAAGTTTTCAGAAGATTTTTTTAAAAGAAAAATGTACAGTGGAGGAAGATAAAACTTCTCTCCAAGCTTTCAGAAGCTCAATGTTTCAGTTCTGAAGGTGATATCCTATGCTATTGATGCTTCTCGAACAAATCCGTGTGTTTGGACCATGAGATGTCTCCTGTCAGTAGAGCTTGCCCCCTGTCAGTAGAGCTTGCGCACGATGGCGTCCTTAAAAAAATTAAATAGACAAAAGAAGTATTATGGTTTGATTATCTTTTCGCATATCTATACATCTAATTTTTTTTTATATGGAACTCGCCTTTTTTAGCTTATTTTTTCTTCTTCTCAAGAGAAGTATATGCAGGCTTTGATATCGGGATTTAATCTTTATGCTTTATGGGAGACGAGTCCACCAATTGTTCTTCTTCTTCTTCTTCTTCTTCTCAAGATGGTGTTTGTTCTTTACAACCACACACTTGAGAAAACGTTGAATCCCGAAAATGGCATCATACTCGCTCTGGTTGTCCTAATGCTGCTAAAGAATCTCGAATGAGCGTAAATCATTGTCCCGTGTAACATGATCACCTGTAATCTTCTTTGTGACCGGTCTCTCAGACTATGTCCCGTGTAATATGTTGAGATTCTCGATATCACAGCACAAAATCCTACTGATCAAATCCGAAGACTTTGAGCCACCAGATCTGTAGGTGAGGCCCCTTCTCGTTGCGTACAAAGCTCTAAAAGGTTGACTGGAACTTGCCAGGCCAGACTTTGTCCTGGGGCTTCTGTGCACTTGATACTTGGAGCTAGCTAAGCCCAGCCCAATTCGATCCCCAATGCATAGCGTCGACGCCTTCCACCAGCAACCACTGCCATCTCCTTATCAAACTATCCAATAAGTGCATGCACAAAATTCGTAAGTTCAAATTCTTTTGTACATTGAAATAATATAAGAAAAGCTTGCACATAATATGCTGGTTATATGTCATATGTACGGACTGGGCTGTCACAGTCTTGTTAGGCTGTTGATTTCGGACCCAGACCCGGACCCAGACCCAGGCCACCTAGCAAGCAGGATGGTCTAGTGGGCCAGGCTCTGAGAGCTACATCCTAGGCCACAAGAAGTCAAGCACGAGGAGTCGAGCTCGGCTCTGCCCATTGTTTCTGGATGGACGCATAACGTCCCAATAAGAAGGTGGAGAGAACAAAACGGATGTAATGGTCGTGACAGTGAAAGAGAAGAAAGCTAGCAGAAGCAAATAGGGGGTTTAATGTGATGGGCCAACTTCTTTGCTTCTCATTAATAAGTTCACCTCCTTTGGTCTCCTCCCTCTGCCTTGAATCCCTCTCCACTTCGCTTAAATCTTTCCGTGACACGCGGCGATCTTTGCTCGTTGTCGGAGTTCTCCCCCCCCCCTCCTAACGCATAACCACCACCATTGATATAGGCAAGGGGACCAGATGACCATTCATGTCTTTGCTAAAGATATAGAAGGGCGCTGTGGCAGGTGCCAGGGTTCCCATCATCCACTGTTTATGATATTGGCTGTGCTGGTGCCACCGTTATAAAAGCTTATCCAGTTCATCCTGCCCTAGTCCATGGAAACAAGAGCAAAGATGAGAGAACTCCCATCTTTGATGACTGCTTGAATTTTATATTCGATCCTTCCATGAACTTATGCAATGTGTTGGCATTGCAGAGGATCTCCATGCACCGACCGAGTGGTTATGTTAGATCTCTCAAACTTCCCTGGGACAAGTCATGGAGTCCAGGAAACGTGTTGGGAAGGATGTTATTGGAATGGCCAAGCCCCCATTGACCTTCATGGGCTCTTTAGATGAACGAGTTCAATGCATGTCGAGAGGAACGAGAGTTGATTGAGAGCATAGATTGGCACAGGTGCAACAGTTAAATTTGCAGCCTTTTAGATGTGACTCGGATTCTGATTTGAATTTAGAGACCATTCTCTCCAAGTTGAGTAGCATAGCATCGAACATTTAAGACAAGACCGTCATGATATTTTATCCAGTGGTGCCTGCTGTCACATTTATTGTTGCTTTCGGTCCTTTTCTGGGTTCATAAAACAATAAACTTCTGTACCTTCCCTAGCAAAGGAAAGGAAAGAGAGCGTACGTTGTGATTGGTGATAGGTGTCAAAATCTCGTTGGAATTAGCCGATTATTTCATTCAACCGGTCGAGGGGGACCTTGAAGGCTTGAAACTTCATCTTCCACATTCATGCTGACATCTACCCTGCTTACTTAGCATTGCACACTAGCGCATGAATGCTTTTACTCGTGAACTTGAGCAAGTTTCTAGTTTATGTGTGATGCTTGATGAGAGTAAGAGAGAGAGAGAGAGAGAGATGCCATTCGTAGGTTGTGAACAAGAGAAGGGCCACCACCCTAGTACAATTATAAACCTTCATAGTGTCAGCGGGGGTTAACTAAAGGGAAGGTGGACGGACGCACAACTCATCTCTTTTTAGACCTCTTTGAAGGGGGACCCCACCCCAATCTTCCATCCATGGGCAAGCATCTCATAACCTTCTCCCAACTCACAAGTCAAATAATCTATAAGCACACTCTAGCACTAGCCAGACAAAAGCCAGAGGTCCATTATTGTTACCATGGTCCACAGCCCTCTCTACCATTTTTATCGGAACAAGCGGTCATCATAAGCCGAGAGCTAACCGAACACTTCATGCAAATATTTAAACCCGATCACTTATGTTTTGCTATAGCTTCTCATTTCTTCAACATACGTATATGTGCTGGTTACATTGGCCTTATCTTTGGCCCTTCTCCTACAAGGAAAGGATGGACAATATAATCAAAAACTTGTGCTTCCATGCAGCCTCTCCTTTGCTCAGCAAAAACCACCACTATGTCCTGCAAGGAAGGATCCCACGAACTGACCCTACCCTTCGATTGGCTGGAAATTAAACCAGCTCTTGGTCTAATATTACTGTACGTAGCCCCCTTCATTGATTTAGTTGTTTAGATAAGTAGAATGTCGAAACAGAACCCATAGGTGCTCTCCTTTACAGTGTCATCTTCTCCCTTTACACAATGCCTGCACAGTCTCGTCACTTCCAATATCGTCAACTTTGGTTCGACCTTATCCTCTTTCACCATGCACATTAATGCTCCCCTTGTTACTGATGTCTCGAAGCGTTCTGCACTTCAAAACACCTTCCAATGCTGGCCTTGGGAGTGTGCTGATGCTGGTCCTGTGGGTGCCCACCTTTGAAATTTGTGGCCATGCTGATTTGACAAATGACGTCGAGGGATATAAAGTCAAATATTCCTTTTCATCTAATGGGTACGTTTGGAGGAAATGTCAGGAGGCCATCCAGTACAATGTTCATCTCGACAATAATATCTCTAGTGGGATCAACCTCAATCATGCACCACGTCCAATGATTTTACTACTAGTGATTTGTGTGTGAAAATTTATTTGGGAAGGATGATTAATTCAGTAAAATAAGCCTACTAAAACTAAAACAAGGCCAATGATCTTGCATGGTGAAGAATTCAAAGAAATTTTGGAGCAAATAAAGTTAGCATCTTTCTATAACGGTACTTCAACAGTGAAGCAGATGGATAGTAGATAGTATAAGGATGGATACACCCAAACAAGTCGAGAGAAGCGATGGTTTTCACAATCTAAGAACAGCTTGGCAGAATTATGGTTTCATTAGTGTGGGCATCTGGAGCAAAAATATTTTCTGCGTTAATGAGAGAGGCCAATGATGTCAGTGTCTAGAAAATGTGAAAACGACATCTGGTAACTTGGTTGGGTGGAACATTAATGGATTTACAAGAGCTTCTATTATATTAACAATCATGGTATTGGTAGCCATCAAGCTGACAATAGTTGAACATGTTCCTATTTATTTTTGAAGACATGTTTTAAAGCTATTAACTGTGGCGATCTTGATGAGATGAGACTTGAATGATTGATTGATTGTCTTTGTTAATAAAGGATGTAGCTCCAAAGCCATACCCATCTTGTGTTCACTAAAATTTAGCACCAGTAATAGAATCTAAGGTATCTTTTAACACTACAGTCTTTAGAATAATTACTTTTCTGGGATCGGCACACCCATTGGACAACCCGCACGGATCCCTTAAATGCCAGGTGGGTTCCCATACGAATTAAACAAAACTCGCATAGAAATTGGCTAAGGTAATTCACAGTGTGTGCACTCGCACTTCACCAACAGACTCTGGGCCTGACATCTTGCATTGTTCTTACAGTGTCATAGATGTACGTGGGTTTGTGACAACGTAATCCATCATGGTCTCTAAACCTACACGCACACACAAGGCCTAAAAACTCAATTTGCATTAATCGTTGTAATTTATTGACCACCAAAAAAAAGTTGCTACAGTAAGAAAATATAAGCTTTAAGAGCAAGGAAGGTTGCAAGATCTGATCTTGCTGGTGCAACTTTAAGGGTATATTGTGATGTCTAGAGTTAGCAGCTGATATAACTTTTGTGCTGTCTTTCGAACTTACCATGAAGAAGAAAATAACAGGAAAATAAACAAACATAGAAAACAAAAGAGGAAGAAAAGAACGATTGAAGAGAAGACAAGAGATGGGGCTTTAATGCCATCACGTCTCCATCTCCTGGGTTATGTCATGTCTCACATGCTTTGTGTCTCCCATATTTCTGAGGGCCTACACTTTTGTCCATTTCCAAGCCCAAGGCTCAGGAGAATTGCTGTCCACCTGTCATCTCGAGTTGAATCGATCATACACCATGGAAATTGCATAAATCCTGAGTGTTTTTTGTTTGCCTGTGGTCTTGGTTTCTCCTGGCCTTTTGTTTTGCTCTGCTGCACTGTTGGGCTCTCCATAAGATGCCAACATATCACACATCAGTATTTATAGCCATAGGTCACAACATGATCCATATTAATGAGTGCTCGCCGATATTTTGGAAAGAATCCACATGATTTTGCTTGCAAAAATTAAGAAATATGCAAATAGAACGATATATTATGGTTTCCAGGCATGCACCGCATTCCATCAGATATATGATTGCTAGCCGTAAGAAGGGCCACAAAAGAAATGCATGATGTTCAACAAGAGGGAATACGTCAAGGACGACGTATTAGTATGAGCTTTTTACGAAAATAAAATTAGCCGTTGAGTAGTATTTCGCATGTAATCAGAAAATTCTCTCTCTATAACCAGCATTTCTTCTTCTTTTTTTGTCCCTTGCTCTATGATCCATGAATCCATTCCAAATCTTTTTGTATTTTTATGAATTATCTGCATTATATATCCTGTATATATAGATATTCTCAGAGAATATTCAATACATCGAACTTGAGACTATGCTGGTATAGAGTCTTCATTGTAAGGCTCAGGCCCATATATCTCAGTAATTATGGAAACTCACGTTCCACCAGTCCCCTACAAATAATAAATGCGAGCCTGCCTTCCTTAACCACAAGAACCCTAGCTCACCTATGATGCCAACCTTGTCGGTCGATGACCTGAAAAAAACCAAGACATGAGAATAATGCAACATTCTTCTACAGCGACGGGACGACCAAAGAGGCGCTCGTCTGTGGTCCTCATGTCACTCCTTTCACCGGGCATTAGTGTCGAAACAGCGAGCAGATAAAGACGCCACACCAGCACAGCTATACTCTCCAACGAGAGGAGAAGAAGAAAGGGGAGGCGATGAAATCCCTTTATAGAAATGGACTAATCACCCGTGAAGGAGAGGAGGAAAAAAATAGTAGAAAGGTGGTGGGGAGAAGATAACAAAGGGCACGTTCAGAGGTCGTAGTCACTGATGCCTGCCTTTATGAAAGAAAGCCAGCGAAAGGGACCTCCAAAAGTATATAACAAAATTGCGGTCATATTATAACCATCACATCCATATAGGTGTTGGCGCTCGGCACCGGATCTCAGGCTTGGTGGGCTTCCATGGCATGGGTTGGAGATCGAGCGCTTCGAAAAGTCTGGTTTGGTGTCTCTCATTTTAGGCTGCTGCAGTGAATGCTTGAAACCACTTGAACGGTTTAAGCTAGACAGCATGGAGCCTCTGATGGCTACCGTTGAGAAGCATCAGGGCCCTCCTGAAAAGAATAGTGCAAGTACAGCCCCGACATGTCGTATGTCATTACACACATGCGGTCGGTGTTCCCAAGCTCACATGCATTTCATTGTCGAACGTGTTTTAGCCTAAGTTTACTGTTGTTATTTCTAATTATTCACGGTAGAGAAAGCTTGGCATCACCTTGCGTATCATATTTTCTAAGCGAGGTCTTGCTGAATGCCTAGCGCCAGGTGAAAGAAATCCTTGCAATTCGTTGATCGCTGTTTAAAACGAAAGCTCAGCAATGCATCGCCTGTTTGTAAGGAAAGAATTGGGATGTCATGGCTTTGGAGTTTGGAGTTAGAAATGACGAACAAAAGGCGGTGTGAGCCTTCCACACAGAGTGAACACTATGGAACCCCAATAACAGCCTTCCCATAGATTCTGAAGGGTGAGATCGGGCAAGCGACAGCCATTGATTGTCGGGGACCACTGGACTAGGAGATAGCCCACACCTGACTACCACCAGATTCGACCTTAATAATACGTTTTGGTGTGTTAGACTGACACAGTTGCACCAGCCCACCTCCATGGACGACCATGTCTCATTTCTATATTCTTTCTATTACACATCGTGCATGCTCTCGGCTTACTCGATTGAATAAAAGTAATAGAGTTGGGCTGGCATAAAACAATAAAAAAAGATCTAAAGTTTCTAATTGCATCAATATATGGTTGGAAACTAGCGGGGGCTTTCAAGTGGGCTTGGTCTAGTCAAAAGCAGTATCAAAACCCTGCATCTTTTTTTCTTAGACCATACTTTTAAATAGAGAGAAGTGTTCTCGAACCTATCATTAGGTTAATTGTATATTTCCCTCAAGCATGATCAGCCCTAAAGAGCGGGAGAACACGTTACCTTTAGGATTAAATTAGTATTTTCATGTTACAATTAGTGCGGGCAATGCCTTCCGATGTAGTGGTTACAGGAGACATTAAATTATTAAGCATCTGAATGCATCTTTTGATAATTCAATACAAGAATGTTGAATCAATAAGGAAAAAAAAAATGTTACCAGCTTTGCGGCGAGATAAAACTGTCGGGTAAAGACCGTCCTTCACGTGAACAGATAACGTCGCAGCTTTTTGCCTCCATTAAGAATTCTCAGGTGATCTTTTCCATCTCGAGTTTAGGATGCATTGATGATGTTAAGCTGATGCGCAGAGAGAGCACATAGTGCATTTATATGTTTGAAAGCCATGAAAGTTCAACGTTCTAGTACCAAAAAGAAAAGAAAAGAAAAGAAAAGAAAAAAGCCTTGGGAATGCATGTTTTAATATGGTACATATATACTAGTATATAAAGTCTAGAGAGAGTTCTCTCTTGAGAGAGAGAAGTAATCATTTAATTGTGAGATGAGCAGTCAGAAGATGGGATGGTGAGACACGAGGGACATGGTCAGGGATTTGAGGACGGGTGAGCTTAAACTATTGTTTTCGCTCTCCCCACTCCTTCCCATCTTTAGGTAACGTAAAGAAAAGACTCCAAATCCCAGCACGAAGGTCAACGGTCAACGCTTCCGCTGCGGAGTTTCCACCCCACACGATCGCACACATTCTCCCACGAGTCTCGCTCTACATTCCCACTCCCACGAGAGGGAGGTGGCACCAAGCACTAGGCTTCCTCCCCTGCATCGGTGCGCCCGTTTCCTACTTCCCCCCGCGAAGCAACGGTCCAGAGGATTTGAAATTGCGTGAGCCGAATCGAGGCCGTTGGCTGCGCACGAGATTCGAGGCTGATGGGGGGCGGTCAACGCCTCTGCCCCCCGAGCTCGAGCCGCGAGGCCGGGGCCCTCGACGAGTGTGCGCCTCAGGCGGGTCCCGAGCCACGTGTCGGAGGCAGGGCGTCGCGGCGGGTGGGCCCCAGATCAACCTCGTTCCCGTGACGTCACGTCATGGGTGGGGGTGGTGGTGGAGCTTTCGGCGATCTGGCGATTTATTTAAAGTCGGCAAGACTCATCGTATGGTATACGGCGGTTTGCTATTTCACCTCATTTCTTCATTAATTGTCGCTCGCTTTCTGGACCCTATTCAATTCATGGTCGAGCCGGCTTAGGCTTTCCCAGAGTCTATCATCTATCATCTTGCTTTGTCCCTGGACCAGCTGTCTTCGGGAAGGTGTGGGAGCGCCAGACAAACGCCCTCATTTAATGTGCTCGACCCCTTTTGGTCTTTCTGATTCAGGCCACCTTTTTTTTTTTTTTTTTTTTTTTTTTTTTTTTTTTTTTTTTTTTTTTCTTTTTCTTTTTCTTCGTAGCGATGCATGAAAAGTATATGCGTAGACCAGCTAGAATCTCTCTCTAAACGAGAAGATCAATTAGAGAAAGCGCTTTGATATGGAGCTATTATATTAATTTGTATTGCTATAATTAAATAAATGCTTGCCATTCATGTGAGAGGGTATTTGAATAAAATAATAATGATTTTACTATAATGCTATTATTTTTATTAATACAGCTAGATATATCTTAGTCATCCATGAAAGAAGAATATTTAAATAAATAAACAATGATAACCTATTCAAACATAGTATGAGCAGACAAGTTAACTTGATGATGACATATGATAGACGATCAAAAGATAATATATAATAGCTAATCAATTAGCAATATATGTGCTTTTAAAAAGAAAAGTCTAATCAAAATCTTCTTCCATCTAAAGGATATTGCTAAAAGTTTTATCTTTATTGCTAATGGTTTTCTCTCGTCCATAGGTAACGATCAGATAGTATGATGAGGTTCTGACCACTTGTTCTATTCTATCCCCTCAACAGGCTTTCTATTTCTTATGATGCTTCTGCCATTCTCCTAGGGTGTACAATAGATAACTTCTTTGACTCTCAAAATGAGTAGAATTTGGTTTTACCCTCTTCTTTCTTCTAATTAGGAGAGATTTGTACTAATAGTTTCATTCAATCTGAGATTTGAGTTAATTTAGGCCATCATTATTGAGTGAACCAATCCAATAAAAACCTTTTAAACGCTTATAAAAGCAGCCTTACATCCCTCAGATAAATCGAACTCTATACATACATGTATAAGCCTAAAATCCTAAAGCTCCAATCTAAAGAGTTTTAAATTTTCTTTCTTTCAATTCGATTGAGCTGAACATTAAAAAGTCTTCTTTTAGAAAACATGTGAACCTCTTTGGCTCATCTATCTCTTGAAGCAGCCCATTTACAAATCAATTAGAAAAGTCTCTACTATTTGAGCTACCAATTCTTCATGTCGGTTGGAGTTTAGGGATTAATTTTATCTTCTCAATTTTTTTTTTTTAAAAAAATATCATTCCTTCTCTTCGTCTCTTAATCTTTCTAATGTTGTTACAGTAAAAGACTATTGTGCTTTTGCCCTAGTGTGCTGTGACTTCATTATGGGATGACCTTTAACGATCAGCCATTATTTAATTTTAAAGTCACGACGCATCTTGGTGCTGAGCTGCTCCACTTTCATTGCATGCTTATGAGTAAGCTCCACTGCAGAAAGATTACTCCACTGCAGAAAGGAAAGAGAGCCTGCTTTTGGATTTTGAGCAGAGTCCTTTTTCCAAGATGCAGTCCGACTACCTCATGATCTTGTCCTGATTTCCTTTGAAAACTTGTCTTCGGCTCAACAGTGGAGCCTAACTTGAATCCAATGTGTACTCCACTTGTTCTTTGAAAGAAGTTTGACACCGTGCCTGTTAAGCACGTGCACATCAAATTTATGGATTAGGCCAGTACACTCATTGATCGATCATAATCTTTATGCATTGGAATTGAACTTTGGCTTGCAAATCATGCAGCTTGGATTACCAAAAGCCTTGGATAAACTCTCAATTGCTCTAAACGGTCCGCTGCGAGTTAAGACTCAAAACCTTCTTGGAGACAAAAAATAATCATGCGAGTACAGAGCAATGATTATGACGTACGAAATTAGAGTCCTGCAACGCAGATGGGATGGCTGTCAGGATAAAAGAGTGAAAGGGAGTGGACAGTGGACACTTGGCCATGTCCATCATAGGGAGCAAGAAGGTAGATAGAGTCGTCAGCCTTTTTGCCCCCCCCCCCAGCCTTAATAAGAGAGTTCAATTCAGTGTCTGACCGGACGCTTGCATTCTGCATCAGCCATGCGATGCCCTGCCACAATTACGCGCATGAATTTTAAGGCTCATACATGCAATGCCAGGCCCACTCTTGCTCTGTTTGTTGGTTTATAATAGAAAAGGAAAGGTAAAATCTCTTGCTTTGATCCACTGCCCTTTGTGTCAATACATCTATCATGTACGCATGTGGTATTGGCCGCATATAATTGAAGATACCCACCAAAAGGTCTACACCTCATCAAGCCAACATGTTTTCCAAGCCTCAAGGGTGTGCAGCATTTTGATGTTTCAAGGACTTTCACTGAAACTATTCTTATTTCTTCTTGTCTCTCCATCCTTTATGTTGTTTTTTTTATGCTTTATTTTGTTTTCTTTCTAGATATGTTTGCCTACAGGAGGTAAAGGTGTATCAATTGCAAACCTAATTGGCACCCAATAAATTTCAAGGGAATTCATATGGTTTCCTTTTTTTTTTTTTTTTGTGTGTGTGTGGGACAAGAACACATGAGGTGCCTGAGCTAAATGGGTCTACTGAATTATGGTACTTTAACATCATTATTGTAGTAGTTATTGGTGAACATCTCTCCTTGATTATCTATGTTTCAGTAAAATAACCATTCTTCTTCATGAGGTAATCATTTTCTAAATCTTATACAACAAGAGAGCGATTGTTCAACTCATGTAAAAAAATCAATCTCTTTTTTTGAGGAGTATATATTCACAATAAAAGGCAAAAGTTTACTCCTCTTCAGCATGTTGTTTATTAGTTAATATTGCATAATTTGAAAGAAATTGATTTATTATTCTTAATTAATTTTGAATGAAGAATGGTTGGATTATTAAAAATACAAGAATGATAATTTAGATGCTAAATTGCCAAACAAAATCTCCATGGCATCAATATGTATTTTAAGCTTGTCGTGGGCATCATCATCGCTATTTACTCATTTTTAAGGAAATATTTTTACTAGCAACATTAAATTGAGGTAATATCTTTGTAAGAATGGATTAAATATACCCAAATAAGATATGCCCCATGCTTGTTGAGAAATTCAATAACTAAATTTTATCTTTTAATTAAATAGTATAATAGAACTTGAGATGGTGTTATACAACCATTTTCTCATATAGAGGGGGCTTTTATTAATTACATCTCTTGAGAACAATAATCATGATGATAGAAGCCTTGAATAAAACAACAAAAATTGCAACAGTGTGTTTGAAGTATTAATAAACATTTTTCTAACTCCTCATCACAAAATTAAGATAATAATTGTATTACAAAATATTGATATTTAAATATATTTTTTTTTTCATTGAAATGATGATGCAATTGCGAATGAATCATGGATTTCTATGAGGAAACATTCATATTAGCCATTGAACTAATGTCAAGTATCATGCAATGCTTATATTATATACGTACGTATATGTACACATGTATATAGGCATATAGTATGGATATATGGATGAATATCTATGTATTTAAAGTTGCCAAGATCAAAATTGACAGCTATGCATGGATGATGATGGGCACAATCTTCAAAAATATTATGTAAGAAACTTGGTCAACTCTAATTAATCATATAGAAAGATGAAGATCACATGCTACCGTGATCCTCTCGAGGATTGCGAACCAAGATGATACGTCGCTTTGGTTTTTTTTTAATATATATATATATATATATATATGCCACCGATCTTGATAAAAAAATTAAAAACAAAGTATGAAATGTTCAGTTGCTTTTAAGAAAAGCAAGTACGCAAATAAAGCAAGAAAAGTAGTTTCGGCCGAACGCTGGCTCCCCCACGAAATATCCTGCCGCATGAGCAGCGCGTGGAACAAGAATTAAGTATGGGCACGCGTCGCTCGCCGTTGAGCCCCAAGAAATTAAAATATCGCGATATCTTCATCGGTCGAACACGATAAATAGAACCAAGGGATAAATAGATCCATCAAGACCGACCATCCAAAAGTTCTACGAAATCCCGTCCGTCAGATGGCTTTAAAACGCTACCAATAACATCTCGTTTTCCAGTTGCGATATGTTTCGACGGTACCGTTCGAGAAGTCGGCCCAGAGTCCCAAGCGGTAACGGTGTTTACGGGATTGTTAGAGTGGAAATTAATTTTACCGGGAAGGGGAACAGCTGCCGGTTCTTTGAGGAACACCCGCGGTGCAGGCACGCAGGAACCCGGCGTACGTGCCGCGCGTTTACCGGGTACTGCCGGTGGAGTTCTCCGCCCCTTCGCTTCCGGCGTTGGAACACCGCGAGAGGTGAGGATTCCGGACGTTTCCTAGTTTTCCTTGTACGGCCATCAGATACCAAGTTTTTTTTTTTTTTTTTTTTTCCTCACAAAATAGCTATATCTATAATAATATTAGGAAAAAAAGGGGCAAATTATGAATAAGAAAGTGAATAATGGTGAGCATTATAGATCTGAAAGTGTTTTGCCATCTCTTTTGTAGAAATCCGTGGTAGAGCAATTACATTTTGGTCCAGATCTATCATTAATTAATTATGCATGTTTTTAGACCTCTCTTTGCGAGCCTTGAATAACAAAATGAATATGTTCATGTCCTATCTACTGTATATTCTATTTTATTTAACAACTTCTACCACGAAGACGTTGATTGTTGTAGCAATTTAATATCAATATCCAAGTATAGCAGCGTATAGGTCGATCGGTAGGCATTTTTCTTCGTTAGTTAGCCTGAGCCTCTTGATACAATCCAGGTATCAATCTTGCTATTATAGTCACAAAGTGCATAGTTTGTATGTGATCAAATAAAAAAAAAATAAAAAAAATTGATGTATGACTTTCGTACAATTATAAATAAAAAAACATTTTGGGGTTACACATAATGGTGCCATAAAATCAAGAAACAAAAATTACACGGCAAAATCTAAAATGGAAAAAACTAATGAAAGATGGTGTGTTCTTTTGCAGAATTTTCTTGTCATAAAACACATGAAAAATGCTTTAATAACTCAGATTTGTCACCCAAGAAGTCATTCTTTAAATTGACATCCTATGTGCTACATAATGAAACAAAGTGAATGATGATGCACAGTGACTTTTTTTTTTTTTTTTTTTTTTTAGTGTTTTCAGAATTACTATACATGACAGATAGAATTTATTAGATTAGGAATTTAGCATTATTTATTCCTAGGCATTTTATATATTATCAGTTACAGATAATATTATTTTTAATGTAAAACTCTATTCATATAATTTGATCCGATTCGGTGCCTAACGCTGGATTCCTGCCTACTCCTAATTTGCAACTCTAGTCTCTATCAAATCAATACTCGCAAAACATTTCTGTGCAATGAATGTTGGATGTGAATGCAAATTTAAAGAGCAGTAGGGACAAGAAGGACTTTATGATTTGGCCCGGATGATAACTGCTCCTCATCATATTTTAAGGTCATTCCAATTGTATGACATGTCTCCCCTGCAACCTATACATGAAGAAGAGTATGGACAACATGTACGCTGCTCTATGTTTGTAGTTCCCGCACAAGCTATATTTTCATGTAGTCAGTCAATTAACCAAATCCAATTAAAGAAGTGAAGATAAATAGGCAGGAAATAGAAAGATCAAAAATGACATCCACCTTTGCTGTAGGGCTTGAAGCATGAGTGGGACGCAAACCGGCCGTCTCCACACTCCCCACATCTCCTCCTATATATACCCCTCACCACCCCTCCTTGTTTCCCCACACACACAACCCCCCTCCCTCCCCTTCCTCCACGCCCTCCTTCTTATTCTTTCTACCCTTCCTCGAACTCTTGCTTTGCCACCACCACCACCTCGACCATGCCAGAAGCTCCCAATCCCATTCAGTCCTGGGCTGCCGCCGCAGTCCCCGCCGAGCATCAGAAGGTCCTCGACTACATCGAGGACGTGACTGCTAATGCCGACCAGGTCCAGCGTCGCGTGCTCTCTGAGATCCTTGCCCAGAACGCGCCCGCCGAGTATCTGCTCCGCCACGGCCTGACCGGCCGTGCCACCGCTGACCCCGGCGCCTTTAAGCGCCTCATCCCTCTCATCGCCTACGAAGATCTCCAGCCAGACATCCTCCGCATCGCCCATGGCGACACCTCGCCCATCCTCTCCGGCCGACCCATCTCTGAATTCCTCACCAGGTTTGTTAATCAGCGCCTTCCCATAAACCTTGCCACCAATTAGTACACAAGCTAGCAATGCACCACTAACCGTGTTTCACGGTCTATTTACTCGTTGCAGCTCCGGGACATCCGGCGGCGAGCGGAAGCTCATGCCGACGATCGACGACGAGCTTGACCGCCGATCACTTTTCTATAGCCTGATGACACCGGTGATGAGCCAATTCGTGTCGGGCCTGGACGAAGGCAAGGCAATGTACCTCTACTTCGTGAAATCGGAGTCCCGGACCCCCGGCGGGCTCGTCGCCAGGCCGGTGCTCACCAGCTATTACAAGAGCCGCCACTTCCTCGAGCGGCCTTTCGACCCCTACAATATACTCACCAGCCCCAACGAGGCCATTCTGTGTCTGGACTCGTACCAAAGCATGTACGCCCAGCTGCTGTGCGGGCTGGTCCAGCGTGCCGAGGTGGTTCGGGTCGGCGCTGTTTTCGCCTCCGGCTTCATTCGAGCCATCAAATTCTTAGAGAAGCATTGGCCTCGTCTGTGCCGCGACATCAAGACCGGCATGCTCGACCCCGAGATCACCGATCGGGCCGTGCGCGAGGCGGTCGAGCGTGTGCTCCGGCCGGACCCCGGCCTCGCCGGCCAGATCGAGGCCGAGTGCAGCAAGGCCTCATGGCAGGGCGTCATCCGCCGAGTATGGCCGAACACCAAGTACATCGACGTCATCGTCACTGGCGCAATGGCACAATATATTCCCACCCTGGAGTTCTACGGCGGCGGCCTCCCATTGGCGTGCACGATGTACGGGTCATCCGAGTGTTACTTCGGGATCAATCTTAAACCCATGTGCAAGCCCAGTGAGGTGGCTTACACCTTGATCCCCACCATGGCCTACTTCGAGTTCTTGCCGGTCCATCATGTTAGCAATGGCGGCAACGACTACTCTCAGCGTGACTTGGTCGACCTCGTCGATGTGAAGCTCGGGCAGGAGTACGAGCTCGTGGTCACCACCTACTCCGGTACATAACGGTGGATCAAATAATTTTATTTCGATGCCTGGTCGATTGTTACTAATGGTAATGTTTTGGACTTGTCATGACCCAGGGTTGTATCGTTATAGAGTCGGCGACGTGATTCGGGTCGCCGGATTTAAGAACAAGGCGCCGCAGTTCAATTTTGTGCGGCGAAAGAATGTGGCTCTGAGTATTGATTCGGATAAAACGGACGAGGTGGAGCTCCATGCCGCAGTGAGGAATGCGGTTAACCACCTGGGGCCATTTGGGGCGTCGCTGGCGGAGTATACGAGCTACGCCGACACGTCGAGCATCCCGGGCCACTATGTGCTCTTTTGGGAGGTGAAGGCGGGGGGGACGGCGGTGCCGCCATCGGTGTTCGAGGACTGCTGCCTGGCGGTGGAGGAGTCTCTCAACAGCGTGTACCGGCAAGGGCGGGTGTGCGACAAGTCGATCGGGCCGCTGGAGATCCGAGTGGTGGAAGAGGGGACGTTCGACAAGCTGATGGACTACGCGTTGAGCCAAGGAGCATCGATCAACCAGTACAAGGCGCCGCGATGCGTGCGGTCGGGGCCTGTTGTCGAGCTGCTCGACGGCCGAGTTCAATCCCGGTTCTTTAGCCCAAAGTGCCCCAAATGGGTTCCAGGCCACAAGCAATGGAGCATGGATAATGGTGGGATCTAACTTGGTTCCTTCCAGGGAAAAATAAAAATACAAAAGAGATGTTGCCCTTCAATTATGGTAATCACCACCATTAGAGCTAGATAGGTTCGCCCCTCCCTCGATCTCTCTCTTTTCTTTTTATTGTTTTTTGTCCTAGTTTTCTGTTTGTTTTCCTTTTTGTTTTAGGTGTTAATGAAGCTAGGACGCCAACTTGACTTGTGTACAAAATGTTCCTTTTAAGGAAGTTTTTCTACTACTTTTCTTTTTTAATCCTAAAATGGAGAACGTTTTTGGGTATATTATTTTCGTTTTTTTGGGTTATTACGTTTCACACTTTCTAATTTATGCCAAGAATCCTGCTCATCAAAGCCTCATGGGCTGTTCTCAGAAGAAAACTCCAAGAACAACCTCACCAGACCTTCTAATTTCTGGCAAGCAGGAAATAATAATGTGCTCCACCCTTTGTCACAAAGTTTGGGCATGATGTTTGACACATGGTTTTTATGAATTTTAGTTGGTGGATGGCTTTCTCTGCATGTTTTATGTCGGCACTCTTCTTCCAGCTTGGCTGCCAACAGTTCCGTGCTCGGAATCAACGACGTGATCAATTAAATCTAGAAAGAAAGTCTGGTAGTCTTGGCTGAGTTGGTGACCAAAATTAGGTACATTAACATGTCCTGGTTGATATGGTTCCCAACATTGTTTTCTTTATTTCGTCACAAGGTGTGCAAGTCTTCCATATACTGTTTCACTTCCAGAAAGATTTCATGGAAAGAAGCCGTGTTTCCAAGATGAAGGTCAAGAGGAGAAGGCAGTGGAAACCAGAGCAAGGATGTAATATTATTATCCATCAAGACTTGGAATTCCACATCGAGACTCTATAGTATTCTTCATACATACTTGATGATTTTGATTATTAGTTAACCAACGGATTAGAGTTTGCTGATCTCTGAGCAATGACTCCATCCTTTTGCACCAAAAGCTGAATGAAGACTATGAGAGGTAACAGAGAGAGAGAGAGAGAGAGAGAGAGAGAGAGAGAGAGAGAGAGAGATCCTGAAGTTTGAATGGATGAGGGGGAAATTTGTTATCCGTTTCCTGGCCGCATACCATCCTATCATGGCGTTCTTTAGCTTTTGACACGAAGGAAACAGATTCCTGACAAGAACTGCCGCGTCTGGCGAGACGTCTACAGTGCACGATATATGTATGTGAGTGTGTGCTGTTATCGGACAAGTTTTCAGGGAATCAGTTCCTTACATTCCCCTGCTTAAAGGAGAATTCCTGTTGGGGACCTGACACCCACGAACGGAAAGCTCTCATCCAAATCCCAACTCGGAGATAATAAAACAAATAAAATTTGGATGGGTCTGCGTGCACGATTCAACCTCATTCAGGGCCCAACTAGGCAGTTTTATACTGTTGAAGGCTCACAAGAGAAAGCCCAATATACTTTGCTTTTATTCTCGGGGTTAAGTAAGATAATGCATCCTGCTATCAATGCATGTTTCAAAACCGTATACATGTATCCCCATGTTGTTGATATGTTGAAACTTATAAATTCCTTAACCATTGGCTGTTGTTATGTTCGCCACCTTAGCCAAGTCGATCTCTGAGTGATGATCTACTCTTGATGGCCCCTAAATGCCAGAGTATTGCCATTTGCTCAGGTTAGGAACTCTTACGCCACAAAGTCTCCATGATGGGCATTCCTCTGACGCCAGAAGATTTCGGCATTATTGTAGTAAGGAATAGTCTGCAAGTCGATTAGATAGCAAACAAGAGGTTAATGCTCTGGAAGAGAAGGAATAATGTTGCTCGTTGACCTTGGGTGATTTGGAGATTGCTGGCATAGATGTCCTCCACCTACCATCGAATAACAGTAACCTAACCTTCTGCAAATCATAACTGCTTATGAGGAGCGCCTCAGCTAATCCTCTAAATTTTAGGGGATAAATGTGTTATAAACATTGGTACAACTAAATACTCGTTCATGTTATTGTTCCTCAAAGTTGAATGAAATGCGGCTATGGTCGACCTTTTTGTCAGAGAACAAGCGTTACGTTGATGCCAATCATCTCCGGCACCGCATCACTCTTATTCTGTGCCAGCTGCAATCTTATGAATGGGGATCTACATTTTTTATTTTTATTTTTTATTTTTTTGTGAGGACTGGTTGCAAAGGAGTCACCAAGTGGCCCAGATATTTTTCTACATGGAGTATAAAAACGCTCACATCAATGGGCCTGGGCCTCAGAGGAGGCCAGGGAATAGGACAAGGGACTTGTTGTCGTGACGTTTACACATGTAGACTTGGTATGTGGGAGAGAGAAAGCGAGAGGCATCAATGATGATGTGGCTGGCTATGAGGGCATTGAGTAGGGCCGGGTCAAAACGACGATCACGGCAATCCACATGCAGCATGTCCGTCCCTGTGATCTTGCCGGCCATGCAGTCCTTCTCTGATCCCTTTGTCCCCTTCCTAGTGGGTTCTCTTTTATTATTATTATTATTATTATTGCATTATTCTTCCTTTTTTATCTTCGATATTTAATTCATTATTCTAAGAGAGTCAGCTCGGATTTTTTTTATTGAAAATTTTGAATTATTATTTTCTAGTTGAGCCACTAGTCTTTTTGAAAATGCCTTCATAATGCGACAAGAAAGTAAGAGCTCGACTTGTTATCATAAATTTATAAGAGAACAGTACGGGTTCAACTGCAATGCCATGGCTGGTTGTTGGAGGATATGCATTGATCGTGGAGAATGACCGTCACAGTGAAACTTTGTCAGATTTGGTTCCGGTAATATTGATTTTCTATAGCTTGGATGCATGGCTGATCTTTACAGGACAAAATGCATTGAGTGCAGTTTTTTAGCCTTTCGATACCAATCAATTTAATATATTAGGTTTCATTTGGTTGGCCAGATTTACCGATAAAAAAGAGACTTTTTTTAGGAAATGAAAAGAAAAAAAATATATTTGATTGAATGTTTCAAATTAATCAATAGGAAAAAAAATGATTTTACTATGAAAATGATAATAATAATTTTATATGCACGTGGAAAGCAAAAACTCATTTGGAAAAAAAAAAAAAAAAAAACGCTTTGCCAAGCCCTCTTTTTTTTTAATCAAATGCCAAAAATATCCTTAATTAAAAAATAAAAATTATTTGTTGAATTCATGAAAAGATTCTCTATATTTTCTCATCTTTTCTAGTTAATTTTAATTTTAAAATATATTCTGATTAAGAGTGATAATTCATGTTTTCATATTATGCTTGTAGTATGTTGAAGTTAAGATATAACGGTAAATACATCAATATAAACACAATACGGTTAATTAATTATATCAAAAATTAAAAATAAATATGGTACGATTATTATATAAGTAATATAATATAAAATATATAAGTTGTTTAAAAGATAAATCGTATTAAATTGATATGACACTACTTGCTTAACACAAATAGACACATCCTAATCCATTTAATATAACCCACTTAATATGTCATCAACTAAATGGATCACAAACAAATCACTTTTGGATTGGTGGGTCAACTCGCGATACGATATGATATAATTATTTTGTGTCATGATCATGTCAATACTTTTATAATATAAATCCACTTAAAGTCAGTTCGAATCCACTTATTTCATATTGGTTTCGAATCATGTTTACGTGTCATACTCAATTTGACCATCCCTAATTTTAATGACTGTTCTTAAAAATAGAAAAGTCTCACCTATTTATGAATTTGTATATTATGTTTAGAGATAAATATGATTTTTTTAAAATTCAATTTTTACAGAAGTAGAAAGCCAACCAAAAATAAGATATATATATTATTTTCTAAGCTACTTTCCCAAGGCCAACCAAATATAATAATGGGAACTCACCTTTTAGGAACCCACCATCCAGGCATATACTTTGTGAAGATCTACTTGTAAGGCATGAACTAGCAACTCTTGTGAACTGGATGGTCAAAGATCCAAGCTATTCATCAAGGAAGATTTACAGTCAAGGCACACAAGACTCTGATTCTTGAGGTGGTTATTACTTAATTTGCTCAAAAACCTAGCTACTGCTTAAAAGTTGAGAACTTTCATTCCAGGATCTATATGGCTAAACCTTATTTATTCACACATAAAATTTGGTAGCTTAGCTTTATATTTTTAAAAATTTTCTACTGGTACTTCTTCCTCTCAAATTTTTCCAATTTGAAGCGCTACGCTGCAAGGAAGCTCCAAGTTAGGAGGGGCAGCCTTGATCCAAGGGTGGCCTACCCTACCATGATCCCAAAACGTGGGTACAGGAACCAAGCAACGCCGGCGGCTTATGCGGGCCGGATGTCCGCCAGCGATCACGTGAGGCGGCCGTGGGGTTGTCTTGGCGCTGTTGACCAACCGCCGCGACACGTGCGGTGGTGCAAGACCCGGACCGGACCACGTGGGGACCGCCACGAACGTGGGGAACACCCCCGGTACCGTCCTCTCTGTCGGGGCCCCACACGTGCGGGGAGGGAACATGTTGGGCGTCGTGCCATACCATTCCACTGGCCTCTGGGCTGGCCTCTGGCCTCTTGGGTAGGTGGCCGAGGAGTGGTTGGTGGCCACACTCTGGACGCATCCCTCCCGTCCAAATGCTTCACTCGTGTGAGGCATCCACTGCATGGCACACGTGTGAGAGGGCTGACAAAGATCTACTAGTTTCCCTAGTTTTATTTTCCTTCCTTTGTTTAGTTTTAGGCATGCGAACGTCGTTTGGCAAAAAGTTAGCTCCGTCCGAAGATTTTAACCGATGGGGCGATCTAGAGCTGCCACCACAAAGAAGCATAAGATTTGCATAGAAAATTAACCATATGAGCTAATCGAGCTGTGCCACCAAAGATCCCTTGCCATAGAAAGTCACTCCTAAGTCAGTTTTCAAACATTGAAATCATCTTTTATATTTGTCCAGAACAGCTTCTAAGATGATTATAAATCCAATTATCGATTAAAAGCAAAATTTAGTATCTCCAGTACATTTTGCTACAGGTTTTGGATCCACAATTTGGCACTCTTCTTCCCAGCACTCGCTTGGAATAGGTTTCGTATAAATTTGTGATTTTTGGATCCCATTCTTTTTCTGTTCTGTTAGGCGTGAGAGTCTTGGACCTCGGCAGGTTGACGACCTCGACATTTAACCATCTCACAGAAGGGCTCATTTCGTCACTCTCCCGTGTTTGGATTGTTAGGTTTACTTTTCCGTTGGGTGGGTAGACACGTGACGATGCAAGTTGCTGTTGAGTAGTCCTTGAAAACTCTTGCATTGTGTGCTCCAGAATCCTGCAGATTATGAATGGTGCTTGAATTGTACCCATTTTTTTTTAAAAAAAGAAAAATATTATTAGTTGATAGGATGTGTTAGGCTAATTCGCCCTCAACAATCGAAACTACAATATCCGTGAAAGTCCAGGGCTCTGCAATAGATTGCCAAATTTTCACACAGATGTTGTCCATGTTTAAGATGCCATCAAACTTAATACTGTTCCTTCCTTGGCATTTAATTGTTTCTTTTACAAGGAAGTGTGCCATGTATGCTCACCTTATACAAAACGTTCTCTATGATTTTTCTAGGTATTGGGTAGCCAAAAATGTTCTCGAAAATTTAGTGGTGGTTCTTCAGAGTTGCCTATGGGATTTGGTCCTCATTTGATTACCAAATGAAAGGAGCTTTGGTCCCTTATTTCTAGCAGCTTCGGGCTTCTACAGCATAAATTCACGTTAGAAGTTCAAGATTCGATAAAAAGTCACTCTGCCAAAGTTTCTTCTGTACTTCCTGAAATGAGTTGATCGACTCCATAGCCTGTGATGGAATCCGACAAAGTAAACACGGACTTGGTCGTTGCACTTGCAAGGCCTCTAACCACGTCATGTCGGAGCATCACCATGGACAACCGCAGAATATCATGCACTTGGAGGGCAAAAAAAAGAAGGGTTTAATCGCAGACCGTAACATCATCTTTCTTATCTTTCAAAATATTTCAGTTCTCTGCTAAAACTGAAATGTTGCATGTAGAAGAAATTGTTAATGTTTGGAGAAGAAGAAATTGTTAATGTTTGGAGAGTTTGGACTAACATGATTCCATCTTACATGCAATAATATTGCGTGGTTCGGATTAAGAAAAAAAAAAAAAAGGAAGGAAAAAGAAGGAAAAAGAAAAGAAAGAAAAGGAGTACATAGAAGCATATTCTTCGCATGATATCCCATATCCCGAGGATAATTTGAATCCCCTTTACTGATTAGAATTCCACTAATTTATTGTCTCTTTAGCTACAGGATAAAATATAGATGAAAAAAAAAAAAATCTCAAAACAAAAAGGACATAGCAGTAGCACAGACGGTTCAAGACTACACTCTACAGCAGATGAATAGCTAGAGCAATCATCATGTAACCCAAAGCAATTATGACCTCATCTAAGAAGCAAAAAGCTAGTGGCAACAATTTCCAGAACACCAAGCCTGGCAAACCAGGAGATTCCTTCCACACGTAGCCAGAATCAGTTCAACCAATTCAGAATTCCTGATGGTTTCTTTGCAATCCTCGTGACTCAAAACTAGAAGACAGTTCACAGATACATATGGTTTGACAATATTGATGTGCCTCATTCTTGCTAAAAGCCTCTCGGTAATGCTTTCTGCCTGAAGGCATTGCATTTTGATTCTTTAATACAATCCAACTATCATCAGTAGCTCCATTTACCACCAAGGAAAATTTCTTGAACACTGATTAAGCATAAAAACAGCACTGCTGATTATCTTGCAGTGAACAGACATGATCCTCATTACCCGCTCATGTTATGAAAGCTTGGGCCAGTCTAATGGAACACTTGGATTTACCAACAATAATTAGTCATAGAGGTTGGTTGCCATTTGTATATGACACCTTCCTAATGAAAGTTCAAATTCTAAACTTTGACAATGAACTTGAGTTTTGATTAAAAATTCGCCAAATTTGTTGGTTCTGTTTTAGACTAATAGAAACAACAGGGTCTTATAATGATTAGAGAGGATCAGCCAAGCTACGTCATGATGTTCCTAGTTTGCTTATGGTTCCATTGCTCGTAATAAATTGTTTTCAACTGGCCAAAGTTGTCTAGGTTTCCTGGGCAAGTTTTAGTAAGATAACGTAGAAGTTGTCCTCTGTTATAATGTGCTAATCACAACTAACAGGATTTATTTCAGTAATTTGCATTAACGGTGGACCTTCTATTAAGAATTTCTATTCAGAGTCATGTTTTGCAGCATAGGGAGGACCATCCCAACCTACAGTTACCATGTCCTCTCAGATCTCATCGGGTTGTCCCTCTTCAAAGTCCTTCCCTGACCAGGACTTTTCAGTCCTAACAACTTTTTCTGACTTCCACTGAACAGCAGGGAACAATAAGAAAAAGTTTTTAGTGATACTTCCATCATAGCAGATATTCCTAATATCTTTTTTTTTTTTTTTTTCAACGTGACATTCCTGGAGGATAAAGGTTTCTTCTCTATTCTGCAATTGACCTTAACTCAGTCGATAGCATAACCCACTCCATTTTTCCCTCTCATTCAGTGGTAGCAGAAAGTTCAAAGATCTCCGTTGCATTCCTCATCAGTGGCCTACTCTGTCTATCTCAGATATGATAAACCACTCTTTTTCCAACTTTGATATTTATGCAGCTTTACATCTACATTGCCAGGTCACTTG